>JAVSBS010024271.1:0-80474 GCA_033124195.1 Coracias cyanogaster
TTTAGAATCTTCAGTTTAATTTCTTTTTGCATATGGAAATGGATGAGAGTGTGTTTAAAAAAAAAAAAAAAAAAGAAAAGAGGGATGGGGGAGGAGAAGGTATGAACCAGCAGTGAAAATTGGCATTCAGTTCCCCTGTTCCTACTTATGTTTTTAGGACAGTGGATAAACAAGTAATTTTGGGAGGAAACGGAATTGAACTCCTTGGAGAATGAGGCAGTAGCAAGTCTTCAAATATTCTTAATATTTAAGAATCGTAGGTCTTTTATTATCTTGCCAAATTAGAATTTTAGGAGGAATATGCTAAATATAAAGGCTTTATTTTTCTGTTATTAGCATCTAAATTTCCAGCATGTGATCTCTGTATTAGCATTCTTCTTAATTTTGTACTCTAACACTGCTACCTGTGAAAAAAGCAGGAGTGCCAGTTCAGCCTGGTTCCTGGTACAGGAAACACCGAGTCTCATCTGAGCTGATTTGACACCGTCATGAAAATTGCAGAATTAATTGGTAAAGTCTCCCAGAATCTAATGTTTTGTTCATGCTTGAAACCAAATGGAAGTCGCAGGACTTCTGTCCTAGCTGTGTGGTGGAGTTGGACTCCACATCATGAGACTTCCTGATGGTGAAAAGCACTTACCAGACACGGAGAGTCCAGTGATCTGAGTGCGTGTTGTCTGGCTGCGGAGACCGAGACTAACTCAAGAGTGAGGACACCCCCTTATTTCAGTAGATGCTAATGCTGAAGCCCTGTGGTGGCAGGTAAAGGTCCCATCCATCGTTGGATCTGAATGAGGCTTGCGTTGTATTTTGCAATAGATGGAAGCACTTTTGAAAGAGGAAGGAATATCTTACTGAGCTGCTCTTCAAAGACCACATGAATAACACTTTCTTTATTGCTCAGTAATTAGTTGTGCTCCACGTTACATGGCTTAGAAATGGGAAGAAACTTTTTCTTTTTAATGATTAACTTTCTTCTTCCCAAAGGACTTTGCATAGCTGGGAAATGTGACTTCAGGAGAACAGTTGAGAGGTGAGGGGATTTGACAGCTTAAGGTAGCGGTTAAAATGAGGAACAGCAAATAGGCGGCACTATTTCCATTTTAAGCATTGTCTGTGTAACAAGCACGCAGCTGAGTTTCTGAAAGAATGCCTGAACGTGGGGTTATTTGGGCAGCAGTAAAAATACCGGGAGAGAATTAATGGAAACAGAAGTGAAGTTAGAAACACACTTTGCCTTAGGGATAACATTTTCAAAGCATTCTAGAGACTTGGATATCCAATTCCCATTCAAGGTAATAACTAAAGTTGTCCTTTCCTCTTTTGAGCTTTCGTTTTTACGTGCGCGCTCAGGAATGCGTTAAGCTCTGAACAGCTCTTGCAGCAGAGGCTCTGCTCTCCCACCCACGGGAAGCTGAGTGGGTCAGCTCATGTGTTCAGACTCCTCCATCACCTGGGGAAGGCACGAGGTGTTTGTACTGACAAACAGGTGTTGCTGTTGTGGGGAAGCTGCTGGAGTCTGATGAAGAGGGATAAGTTCCAGCTCTATGGGTAGTTTACCCGCATGTATTGATTGTCAGTCAAAAGTCTGTTCTTTACAATTGCTGTTGATATCACAAGAAGTATAGGGCTTAAAAATGGGAGAACATGAGGCTGGGAGGGTTGGAAGGCCGAAGGAGATAATGTGAAGGCTGTGGTGGAAGCCTGCTGTGATACACGACTCGTTGTCAGTGCAGTATTTTGCCCAAGAGTGTTCTTAGATGTTAAACCAGTCTCTGAGTCAGAGGGAAGTAGTGAATACTTCTAGAAAATGTTTTGGTGTTTCTTTTTCAGAGAAAACAGGTGCAAAGTGACCTTTTATTCCCCCCTCAGTGTGGTCTGGTGGGAGCGTTCTTGCTGAACACTGTGTCATGCTTCTTGCCTTGTTTTCTTGCTTCTCTTAAAGAATGCTAAAGCCTTGTGGAATTTGTTTTCAAGTGTACTTGCTAACTGGAAGGGTGAGGAGGCTGCAAAAATCAGCAGAGAAGAATATCTAGGTTGAAATTGAGAGCTGAAACAACAGCTCATGGAGGTACATGAGTCGTCTTCCAGGTGATGACCGAACCTGCACAGCTGTAGTGGTACAGTTGACCTACTAAACCTGGATCTGTCACTGGTGGGGATGGGGCACTTCGTGCTGGAACCATGAGCTGCTCTCAGGAGACTGCTCCTTGTTGAGGAGCCAAGTTCCTCAGAGCTGGGATGGATAAATCCTCACAAGCTGCACTCTTGCTTCTTTTTGCAGGGTAGATGTTTCCCCAGCTTCCCCAGCCACCAGCTTCTTCCTGGCTTCTGTGGGACACTGATACCTTTACTGACCTGTCTTTGAAAATCCTCATTGAGTTTTTCTGGTTTAGTATTGAGAAGCTTCTTACACCCAGTGCCACAAGTGCTGAATTTAACCAAAGTGCAGGCTAACTTACTGATGGCATTGCCCCTTTTGTGAGATCTTTTTTTGCTGGGATTAATTGCTATGAAGAACTTTTTTTTTAAGCTATAAAATTATTCTGGAGTTCAGTGAAAACTGAAATGAAACATGGTACTGGAGTTTGGGAATCTTTTAAAGAACTTAATTTTCTAGCAGCCTGCTTCTGGAAAATATTTTGTGGGAGACAGTCTATTATGGAGAAGGGTGAAAATCTCATTGTTAGGCATACTGAATCTAGACCAAATTTGCTACAGAATAGTTGAGATTTTAACTCTTCAGATTCCTGTGATAATCCATTTTTGTAACGAACTTTGGAAATATTAAATTGTTTTTTAAAATATCTTCTACCAATTGATTACTTGAAGGCATGATGATGTTGTTAACTACTTTTAAAAATCTCCCTTTTTAGAAGTTCTGGTTTTGCATTGATTGCATGTATCTCTGGGCTTTGGGGTTCCATGATTTAAAGGTTATGCTTTATGATCACAGCATTCTGTGTACTCTGTCATCCCTGCGCTTCGTTGGCTTTAACACAGAGCCTTTGCCTGCCTGCAGGCAGATCCATGGAACAAGGACTATCTCTGTTGGGTCCCTCTGGCTGCAGTGCCCTTCCTTTGGAATCTGGTGCTCCACAAGTGATGGTGTTGCCAATTTTACTGACTTTTTTTTTTACATCCTTAAGGAGCACAGAAGAGAACAGATAATGGGATACATGACCCCAGTGTGACACACTGTTGAGGGGCGTTGGCTACTTAGTGAAGTGGCACTTGGGCCAAAATTGTTGCACACCTGGAAAAAGAAAGAAACTCTTCTCTTTAGCAAAGTCTGCAGAAAGCTAAATTTCACCTGGCCTTGCTTCTTGACAGCGGTCAGCACTTAGTTTGTCTGGTTGAGGTTCTTCTGGTTACAGCTCAGCGTAGGACAAGTGTCTCTGCTGCCTTCATAAATAGAAGGTGAGCATCTTCACCTCCTTGGCCTGACAGCTGCACCGCAGTGTTCGCATTCGCGCTGCACATCATGGAGTTTTCCTCTGCCAAGATTGATACAGTGAGGCCGCTGAAGCAGTCCGGCATATCCTTCAGTGGGACAACAGGCCAGACTGAGGCAGCTACCAGGAGCCAGTTGAAAGTTCTTATTCATACTCTGACCTAAGCGATGCTCTGAGGATTAGGTCAAGGTGGTGGTCATAGTGATGGAAGAGATCTAGACAAGCTACCACCAAGATTGCCTTTCCAGGGTGAACCTGCTGAATCTTTGGGTGCAGTCTCGATTATCTTGAAGGGCAAGATCTCCTTGAAAGGCCTTCTTTCCTATGGGAAACCATGTCCTTTCTCTCTGGAAGGGTTTACAGTAACATGCTAAGTTAGTTTCTTGCTACTGGTGTGGCATATCTGATAAGGGTGGTTTAATTTGCTTACAGGGATTAGGGAGTGGATTTCCCTCCCTGAGATTTCCCTTCTCAAAGCTGGGAGTGTGTGTGAATGCATGTAAACTTGGGCGTAATGGACTGCCTTGTGGGGTATTTATTTAATATGCATGCGTTTATGTTAATCTAAATTATGGAGGAATAGGGTGTAGGATAGCTGTAAGACCTCTTTATCAGAAACCTTAAAAAGGTCATGCTTGCACTTGATGCCAGAATAATCTGAGAGCTGTAGAGGTTGTATGTTTGAAGCAGAGCAGAAGGTGTTTTGTTGTGCTGGCCTCATATCCAGACAGCACACCACGTTCCTTCCCTATCCCATTCCCGATCCCAGCCCCCTGGCAGGAGGAGAGGGCTGTGACGTGTCCTAAGTGGTCTTTATATTCTTCCCAGCTGTGAAATTGTCTGCAATAAGGATTTGTCTACATGCAAATATTTACTGGCTTAGTCCACATCTTCATTTTCTGCAGAATTCATACATCCTCTTTTTGACTGAGTGATGTTACACTGGTTTCAGGCTGATTTCCTGCTGGAAGTCAGGGTCAGGGCCTTACTGGAGTTTGGATTTTTTTTTTTTTTTTTCAGTTGCCCTTCACCAATTTTTCTTAGTTCCTAGAGCAGGCTTAGAAGTTCTTTACTATTTTTGTAACTTTGTACTCTTGCTCTTTTGCTGTTTTGCCCCTAGTGCCTCTTTAGTTGTCTAAAACTGACATAATTTAAATTGAAGCCTGGTATGGTTTGGCTGAACTGGGTTAAAATAGTACCTTATGCTAAACCACAGCAAATATGCAGATAGTCAACCACTGCGTGTTCTGTTCCATGCATGTTACCTGCTGTCTTAACTAGCTTCCTGCAAGGGTTCTGTGAATTTTCCACTTCTAACGTGGTTACACGCAGTAAAAGCGGTTTTGTTAGCAAGTAGCAGCTTCTGTGTACGTGACCGATTTGCTTGATGCTGGAAGAATCTCTCCTGATACAAATCTTATTTACTGTCAGAGCCAAATACTCTACAAAGCAGAAAGTGGTATTTGCTTAAAAGCAACATATCAGTAAAGCAGGCTTTGTATTAACTTTCCGCTACTTTTCTGCCTCGTGCATCTAAGGAAGTGGGTTGTATCAGTTCAGTGATGTTTGGTGGCAGCTCTACCAACAGAAAGCCACAAGGCCAAATCTTCAGCAGGTAGAAAGAAGCATCATTTCTGTCAGGAGCTTTAATTGTGGCAGCTCAGCCTCTGACCCACATCTATTACTTTGTACAATTTTTTTTTCTGGACAATGTGGTAGATCTAATAGATTTATTCACAAACTTACTCTGTTTCCCATGTAAACTGTAATGGAACCTGATGCCAAAATAAGTCAGGCTGATATTAAAGGCCTTGTTTACGCTGTGTTTCTGTCAGGATAAGTATTCAGTGTACCACAGTTTTAAAAATATTTTTGAAGTCTGGTAGGAACATTAACTTCTGAAATGCTGTGTGGAATGGATGCTTATGGCATTGAGTGTTGTTGAAGTAATCAAATTTTAAAAAATAAGGTAATTTTAGGTTAAATCTGCAGAAAGTAATAAGCTGGCTTGGATAATTAATTTGGATTTAGAGTTGCTTAATTTCTCTTGGCATTTGCAAATCCCAAACTGACTTGTGGAATGTTCTTGATTGAAAAGGATTTTATTGAAAACATGTGTGACTGTTTTTGAGGGCAACAATATTTGAAGAACAAAGTAGCATCTGTATCTAAATGGAGGCAGACAAGAAAACTTCCTGTAAAATGGTGTGCGATAGTAATGCCATATTTCTGTGGCATCATTTGTTAGTATGTGTTCTGTTTCAGAAGAAAACAGGCAATAGGGAAAGTAAATCTTATTCTATAAAAAGTTTATTAGCTGTTCTAAATGATATTTTAGATTCATAACACTGACAAATGTTTGAGTATAAATCTGTTTTTCAGAAAAAAATGATAGTAAGGAGTAAACCTCAAATTCATGGAGCTTCTGTTAACTTCAGAGTAAAATAAGTGACAAGCATATCCATCTGCCTAAATACGTCTTTATTCTAGAAGATTGTTATTCAGTAGAATTGCCAGGACTTTTGAAATGAAACTGATTCAGAAGTGAGGAATGAAGAATGTTACTGAATTGGTCTCATGTTAAAAGATTCCGTCAATTAAAAACCTGTGTCGCTACAAAAACGCCTAACTGTGGTCATGGAAAATATTAATATCACTTTCTTTATGGTGATATGCACTTTGGAAATTATTTTTAGTTATCTCTGTGTTCAATGAGACGAAACTTTTTTTTTGATTCATTGCAGGACCAGTTTGACAACTTGGAAAAACACACGCAATGGGGTATTGATGTTCTGGAAAAATACATCAAGTTTGTAAAAGAAAGAACAGAGATTGAACTCAGCTATGCAAAGCAGCTTAGGTAAGTTGATATGTAAAGCTCTGGACTTGGAGTTGTATCTGTTCAGAGCCTGTAATCATCTCCAAGTTTACTGTGTCAGTCGTGGTAATTTGGTTGGTTTATAATAATAGCTTTCAGAGAATAGTTTTAATTTAGAGAATGAAAAGCTGAAGCTAATTTAAGATACTGTTTTATTATCTCTGCTAAAAATCATATGCTTTGCAAACAGAAAGGTTATTTAGGTAACTGAGTAGCATACTAGGGCTTACTCATGATTTATGTATGATTAATGGCTCAGGCTTTGAGGATAGCATTGTAATGTTTTCCATGAAATTAGGACTGCTGTGTGTAATTGCTGAAGGGCTTAAGAATTCAGCATAATAATAATTTGTTGTAAGGCAAAGTTTAGGATTTCTTTTTATAAGACAGGCTCTTTATGAACGTGTGTTGGAGAAACTGTAGGTCAGAAAGTCAGTCTCAGCCCTTGGAAGTTTTTTATAGCCAGGTTGCAACCTGAGGTTTGAATTTTGACAGTTTTATAATCTTGCTGCTTGTTCTTGTGATGTCTCTCCTGAACAGAGCAGAAATCCAGTGAATTTATCTCAAATAGCTAAATTACTGGAAATTCCTGCTAGGTACATTCTACATATCTGATTCGACCATCAGGTTGTAGGTAAAGAGACTGTAGGTAAAGAGGTCTGGTATGTGAACCAGACCCAGAAAACACATTCCTTGAGGCCAGATCTGGTGTAAATGAGGAACGGGTGCAAAGAACCTTCCCACAAGTAGCTCTTACCTTGCTTTTCCCAGTAGGGTAGAAAAAATGAGAGGTGAAGGGAGGGTTAGAAGAGAGCACAACACACAGACAGCCCTGCTGCTGCTGAGAGGCTGTGCTGCGATGTTGCTGGCAGCCACTAGTGTTTATGGTGATAAACTGGAGGCGGTGGAACTGAGGAGGGGAGTGCAGAACTAATCCTTCCTAACCCCTCTGGTAAATCCATATCTCCTTTTTTGCATGATTATCATACGTATTAGAACTCCTTCCATCTTCTTAGTATTTATAGAGATTGAGATCTGAGGTTCTAGTTGATCTGTCTCTGTCTAAAGGACAATGTCTATTAAAAAAAATAAGCAAATCATTCAGATTTGATGCTTGTCTCTAGAATGGATTTGAGATGTACAATGGCCTGTTATTTACAGGGAGCTGGTAGTTGATAAAACCCTGCCTTTATGGTGATGTGCTTTCTCAGGGGAATGCCACAAGGGTTCCCCAGGGTTTCTGCTAGACACAAGCAGGAAACAGAAAATGACTTGTGCAGGAACAAATTGCTCACATCCTATGAGATGAGAGGAGATTGAATTACAGAAACAAAATGAGCTGGAAGAAAGAGAGTATGAGTGGACTTGGAAATCCCAGCAGGGTATCTGTGTGAGAGAGAGTATCTGTCTCACAATCACACAGTAGACTCAGTGTATTTCTTAGCATGACAAATTTCAGGTGTAAAGGGAGTAATTGTTAAAAATAGACACAAAAATGTTTAAGGAAAGTGGGAGATAGTTTCACCTGTAACTACCTAGAAACTCTGAACTCCCGAGTTCTATTTCTAATTCTGTCCTAGACTTCCAAAACAAACTTGGGTCAGTTTGTTTGTTCTGTCTATATTTTAATTCCCCACCCATAGCTGCATTTCTTCCCCACACATGGCTGTGATTTGAGGACGAATAGATTAATCCATGAGGAGCTGTTCAGAGTCATCTAAGAAGTTAGAGGTATAAAAGAAAAAATTTTAAAATGTAGACATGTCAAATGTTAAGATAAAATGGTGCTGGACATTTAAAAAAAAGTAATAAATCATGGATGTGCTATTAATAAGTCTCCTCAAGCCTGGTGCAAACCTTTTCTTGTATCCCGTTCATGTGGTGTAAAGGGCCGCAGTGTATCACTGCATGTCATAACATGCAGGCTTACTATTGAAAAGCGACAAGTTAACACAAGGTACTCCAATGGATTTGACTCAAAGTTTTATTGATAGTGTAAGTAAAGCTGGTGAAGTTTATTTTCTTCTGTGAAATGTGTTTTCTGTTGGGTCTCTGGGCTCCCCAACTAGCAGCTGTTCTTCCTGTCCGACTGTCTACACCTTGGCCTAGTCATCTGTTGAGGTTTAACCGCCTTCTATTTAAAAAACCTTTTTTCCTTTCTCTTTGTAATTCTGCAGAGATAGATGCAGTATTTCGTTTTAAGTTAGATCTACATGCTTGCAGGATGCATCAAATACATCTGGTCACACCAGTGGAAGAAGCTCCCCAGTGTCCCACACCTTGCGTGTTGTGCCTGCGCTGTTCCAGTCCTGCTCCTACCATTTACACTCAGTCCTGGTTTGAGAGCCCAGAACTGTCGTCTTAATTGTTATATGTTGTAATTGAGTCATTAAACTAGGCTGGGAAGGAAGGGATGCAGAAAATGCGGTTCACTTGTTCCTGCGTTTTGTTCTGAACTTCCACTGGATGCGACGAGCTGGACACTCTCAAGTGGTGTTGCGTTGTCCTCCTTCCCTGGCCGCTACTTACCTTGCAGCAGGCACGCTCTGAGCGTCACAAAGTGTGTCCAAGGACTCGCCTGATGTGATGATGGATAGATAGCCTTGAGGAAGACGTATTGGAAAAAAATAATGCTTGCAGTACCAGGATAATCTGAGAGTCAGGAACCTCTGGTGCATAACAAATGTGAAAGAGAAGGAGCAAGGTGTTGAATAAGCGGAGATAAGAGAGCAGAGAAACAAGCTGGAAAGGCAGAAAAAGTGATGCAGGGTAAAAGGCAAATAGAAACATGGATCACAGACAGCATACAGGGTAGATAGATACACAGGGTAGCACAGGATCTTTCCAGAATTGCTGTTTTACTGCTGGTCTTCATTTTTCTGTGTTGGTTCCTTCTTTAATTGCTGTTAGCTCTGAAGGTGTCCTTGCTTCATGAGCTTGAACCTGGGAAGTGCTGGTGTTCTGGTCATGACACTGCATGATCGCATGCTGCACTTCGGCAACACTTCTGGATTCAGTCTCACTTCTGGGTTTTTTGTGTGTATCCTGGTTAAAACCCTATGTCTGGTTTTGATTTAACAAAAAAGAGGGGAAAAATAAAGATCTCGAATATATAGACTATTTTATGAGTTTTGTAAAGTACATAGAAAATAATAAACAGTTAACCAAGATGCTGATCCTTGTTACATGCTTTCAGAATCTTTTTTTCAGTAAAAGAACACTGCCTGAATTTTTTTCATCCCAGCTCTGCTGCATTTCTACACCTTTAAAGATTCACAAGAAGCTGGTCTCTGTGTGTCAGAATTAATTGGGCAGCATGACAGTGCAGGGAGATGTGTGAGTGTGTGTGAAAAAATCTTATTAGTGTAGCCTTCTGTGGATATTTTCTTGTGGTTTTTCTTTTCCTCTTGAAGCAGGTGTGCAGAGGGAGGCATTCCCACAGCCTGTGAAAAGTGCTACAAGGCTCACTGTAATCATGCAGAGCAGTTTGCAGAGCTCTTCCCATGCTGGTGTTCTTTGATTGAAGCCGCTGTAAGCGGAACTAGAGAAAAGTTAATTGTTTCTGAGCATGCTCTTCTCAAAGAAGGCAGAGACTGGAAAGGAGAGGCTCATTTGGATCCCTTCCAGGAGGGATACTTAAATTTTGAGAAACACATGTTTGTCTGTGCAAATCTGCCAGGTTTTTGGCTACTACTCTGAGCAGATGCTCCTTAATTTCTTAAGGAGAACAAAAGGAATAAGAAATGAGACAAGAGGCCCTGCTGTCTCCCAGTCAGCAGTAAAGCCAGCGGGCAACAGGGAGTGGGTTACACCTCTGAAAAAGCTGCTTCTTTTCAACTGGACATGTTCTGGGAGCCCTCCAAGGAGTTTGGCACAAATAGGCCAATGAAACTTGGTAGTCCTTTGGACAACAATTCCATCAATACCACTTGTATGTTCTTAATCGCCGAAACAACCTTGTAAAGCTAAAGCAGGCTCCCATTTCACAGTAAAGGATGCTGCAGGAAGGCTGATAGTAACAGGGCTGAGTTTAGAATAGTGCTGCAGTACTGGGATCTCCCCTGAAAAGGCCTTAAAATTCCTAAGTAAGATTTGTCAGCTCCCTGCTTTGTGGTGTTTGAAGGATGTGTGGTAGCGTGTTGTGCTACAGCACGTTGTAATGCTGAGCATGAAGGACCAGGAAGGTGGAGAGTGCTGGGTGGACAGCAGCGTTCAGTAAATCTTGCAAGTGCTGCTGGCCAGGGGCTTTGCAGTCAGCGCTTGCAGGGCAGTGCAAGCTGTGCCATAACTGTCAGATCTGCTCACAGTGATGTTCAGATTTCTTATTCGAGGTACAATCACTTGAATAGCATATCAATATTTTAAAATTAAATCATTAGTTGAATGTGGGGTAATGAGAGATGCAATCATCTGTGCTAATTGGGATAATCGGATTTCACATTTCTCTCAGCATCAGTTGATAATCACAAAATGATCCCCCTTATGTCATCTCAGCGCAGCTTCCCACAGCTTTATTAAGATTTTTCTTCTCCTTGGAAGCATCCCGCTAAAGGGCAAGCAGGTCTGCCTGGCCACAAGCGTCACCTGCTGCAGCAAAGGGCACTAATGGGCTGGCTGACCTCTGGGGATGGAGTAGCACCTTCTTCTGGGTCCAGTTTGTAGAGCATGTCTGTGTCGCTAAGGACCAGGAATTTTACTGTGAAAGAGTGTCTCTCTACTTTAGATCAGGTGAAGGAGACTTGTGCATCAGCAGAACCAGAACCTGGGTATATTGCCTTCAGGATCTTAGTTTGTGAACATAATGGATTCAGAATGTCCTCCTTTATTGCAGTCATAGAGATGGAATCACTGTGCGGCCCATTCTCCGAGTGCTGCTACAATGCAATCAAAGCCTAATTGCAATCATAATTTTGAAGAAGTGCCTGGTCACTGCAAACAAACTGAAGCCCCACAGAATGTGTGTGCATGCAAAGATTATCCAGTTAAAGGGGACTTAAAATTTAATTTTATATATATGTATTTTCAATTCTAGGAATCTTTCTAAGAAATACCAACCCAAAAAGAACTCCAAAGAAGAGGAAGAGTACAGGTACGTTCATGATCCACTGCTGGGTAAGCATGCGCTGATGGAGGATGGGAAAAGTCTGGGTTACCAGCTAGGATTTGACTCATAAACCGAAGATTTTAAGGTCAAATATAAGAGCATAGATTCAGAAACAGGCTTATATCGTAGAAACCCAGTGAATTTTCAAAGCTTGGACTTGGTCTGTAACTGCTTAATTCCCTTCATCTGTTACAGTTTCTAGGTGCCTGGTATGGGGGTTTTTGTTTTGTTTCTGTCATGCACCTTAAACTTTAAGCCAGACTGCATGATCCTGGCTGTTTGCAGTGAGTGACCAAACTCATAACTACTTCCAGCAGGAACAGAAACCGTTGTTATATTTAGCAGGAAACTTAAGCAGTCTGCCTAAGTATTAAATTACTCAAATGGACTGACAACACAGATTAGAAACTTACTAAAGAGATGAGGTTACAACGCTGCAGAGAAACTAGGGGTGCTTGAAGAGTGAGGTTGTAGTTTGAATGCCCAGTATCCTGGGATGGATCAACACCTGACTTGCTGTTGTTGAAGGATGTTCCATGGCCTCAGCTCTCTGCTGTTGATTCACGTATTCAGGCTGTATCTCCCTGGAGGCAGGGGACTAATGTAGCGCTCACAGATAGCGACTGCAGCCTCAAAAGCACAGCTCCTTCCAGGAGTGACACTGCGGACACAGATACCGGTGATAATTGACCACATGTCATTAAGAACATTCCTGCCCTGGGTGGAAGTAAAGACATTCTTTAAAGAGGACTTTCCAGAGGAGGAGCTTTCCAGCAGACCGGCTATAAGCCAGAGCAAGAACCTTTTTCCTTGGAGCACCCTGAAGTTTCTCAACGCCAGTGTTTCATAATGCATCAGCTTTGAACCAAGGCATCGTGGTCTGACCCTGCAGCCTTGTATTGCAAGAGGTTGCTCTGCCTCTGGAGAGCCCAGCAGCAGAGCCAAACCCTTGACCCTGAAATCTGAAACGTTTCAAATGACTTGGTTGTGGATCACACTATGACTATATTAATTTAGATTTTTGGGTCAGACCCTCAAGCTGCTGTATGCAGCTACTCTAGTGGCTTGTATTAACAGAGATAAGAGCCTTTGCATTTTTTCTTTCAAATTTTATTATTAGTATCATTGTTTGGGCATCAGCTATTTATGCCATTGTTTCCTTAGGTACTGATATTTACCCAAGGAAGCTTATGTTACCAGCACATCAGCTGCTTTGGTCTGTACATAGGATTAGGAATAAATCTGCCTTTGGGTAGCTACACCATAAATAGGTATTCTGAGATTACTACAACCATTTTGGACACATCTTTCATTGTTGGAAAAGGATATTGGAGTTCCATGATTCATGTGATGTGACACAGAAGATCCTGTGCATCCTTTGCCCTTTTAAATATAGTATTCACCTCAATATAGTTTCCTTATATCTATAAACATCGTCTGGGGGTTTGTCGTGTGACCTTTGGGTGCCTCAGACACTGCTTTGAGACAGCCTGTCTAAAAACGAACTGTTTTCAGGCTTATTTTCAGTCTGTAGTTCTGGGGCTTTGGTCCCCTATCTTCTACAACTGGGGTTTCTCTTGAGACACCAGAGCTTAACTGTGGATGTGGCTGCTTGTACTGGACTGTATTTTTAGTCTGTCTGCTTTTTAATTTCTTTTTTTTCTGTTTGTTCTTTGCATTTTTCACCCCTGCTTGTACTACTTCCCTCTATTTCCTCTAAATCTCTCCCCCTTTGCTTTGCTTTTTCACCTTCAGGTGACATTACTGGTGCAAGCCACTACCATTAATATATAAACAGTTTTTCTAGTATGTACAAGTGCAGTGCTTCAAAGCTACTGTTTTCCAGCTGACCAGCACAGCCAGCTGGGGTATTTAAATGCAGCTCTGTTGGCTCTGTCCTGAATATGATAGTGACATAATCTGCTGTTTTGAGATTGTGTGCACAGATGTTTGTTTCTTCCTTTTAATACAAAAAATAAACCTTGTGTCTGAAAGTACTAAAAAAATATGGGTTGACAATCAACACCTGGTTAGTAAACTCCCTACCTTTTAAAAGGCTTTATAAACTATAGCTGATTTAAATCCAATCTACATTGTGAAAAAGGGTTTGTTTTGTTTTGTTTTTTTCTCCAGTGCTATGCTGGCCAAAAAACCTGGTTGCTTAGACAGTATTTTGCGGGGTAGAGTATTCTGTGCGCTGAATTGCAGGACTTGGAAGAGTATAACTAGAAATGTTTGGTGAATTGGGTTTAGAATAGTGAAGTCCTAGAACTGTGCTGATAAAAATCTGGCACTCTAAAACTGTGATATTTTAAAAGCCAATGTCAAACTGTCTAAATCAAGATAAATTTATCAACTGTCAGCATGTGAGATAGGCTTCCTGTGGAGAAACCCCTTCAAGTGAATCTGTGCTAATCTATATTTAGTCTCACTTAGTAATACTAAATGCTTGAGAGGGAGAGAACCTCCCTTTGCAGTGTGTCATTCTGGAAAGAAGGGGACTAAAAGCAAAATACGTTTTTGTCCTTTGCAGGTACACATCAACTAAAGCCTTCCTAGCCACTTTAAATGAAATGAATGACTATGCCGGACAGCATGAGGTCATTTCAGAGAACATGACCTCTCTTATCACTGGAGAGTTAACACGCTATGTGCAGGAGCTGAAACAAGAGAGGAAATCGGTAATTGATCATTTTTTATTACTCACAATTAATTGCTATTTAAGACAGATCATTAGGGAGTCCAATGTTAAGAACAATTTATTTGTAATTAATAAACATGAGCTTTGCTAATGAACCAAGTATGAAAAAAGTGGGTTATGTGCCCTGGCCAAGTCACTGAACCATTGGAATCAAATGTTATAAAATCAGACAGCAATGCCTTCAGGAGAATCCCTGCTAAATAAGGTCAGAGACCCATCTGTGCTTGAGGCTCTGTTAGCCAAGAGCTTGCTTAGGGAAGAGTCCAGCAGCACTGTGCAAAGCCCAAAACAACAGAGAAACTGTATCACTGACACCGATTGAAAGAATTACTAGAATCTTGGTTCACATTTCCCTGCTTCTCAGCTAGACCTGGTCAACAGAACTTTCTCAAAGATTGCAGGAGAAATACAAGGTCTGTCCTGTTTTGTGGTGGTGGGGAACCTGATTTTCAACCTGTTATCCTTCAAGGCTGATAGAATTAGGAGCTTTATGTTAGTGCTCTATTTAGCTGGTAGTTTAGGAACCTATGTGCCTGCCACAGTAAATCAGAATCATGGAATCGCTGTGGTTGGAAGGACCTTTAAGATCATAGGGATCTTAATAATGTTCAAAGCTGATTAATTTGCCTGTCACCAGCTCTGAAAGGCATATAGTTGAGATGTGGTTTTCTTCCTTGACTTGAACCCTTTTATCCCTGGGATGAGTGGGCATAAAATAGTGATTCTAGGTACTATTGTTACAGATACTCATAACTCAGGTATAAAATGACTAAGTAAAGTGCAGCAAGGCAAGGGAGCATCTGGGCACTATTTCATTCCCAAACTGCTGGTGCTTTACAGAAAGTGCAAAAATTCTCATGCTGCGTCCTTCACAACTGATGCATGTGTAAGTGGTCCCAGTAAACGTTAAGCATGTGTCGAAGTGTTGTGCAGGACCAGAGTCCTGGAAATTGTCGTATTTTCCCAACTATAGTGTTAAGATGGTAAGTCTGTCAACAGAGGAATAGAATATATAGACATACCTTTAATGTGCAGAACGGTGTGTTATCTTTCAGGGATAATATTTTGGCAGCAATATGGATGGATATTTTCCATGTAGCTGTGATGAGAATGTTTTCTCAGCTAATTCTATGGCCTTTTGTTCAACTTGGACTCTGTACAATAAGCAAAGTAAAAACGAAGCATTCTAGCATGGTCGTTTTCTGTCACTTCTAATGTTTCTACCTATGTTTTCAATCCTGTGGGCATATAAGGTGATTAGAATATCTGTTAGACACTGTAAGTACGAAAGAGGACTTGCTTTCTTTCCTGTAAGCAATGTGAGCAGTAATTATTGCTTTTTTGTCTTGTTTGTAGACTTTTTTAGTAAGTATGGCTCATGTAAGTAATGGGTGAATGACAGGAAAATTATTCTAATATTGGTCGAGTGGTTATAGCAAAAAACCCACTGACCCCGCTGTTGCTGGTAACTCTCAGTCTTTAACAGAAAACAGTTGTTGGTCATGGTTGATAGTTTTTGTTCTTGTAACATGAATATAAATGATATGAATTATGAATCCTTGTCTGATTCCTGTAGATTTCTGATTTATGAGCAAATGGTGTTGAAAAGGAAACTGCTTCTGCCTTCAGGCATTTTTCATACATAGCCCCTCTGACTTCATACCACAAAACACCAATGCATCAGTCATGCTGGGATCTGCAGGAGGGAAACGTTGTTGTTGGGTAAATATCACAGAGGGCTGATGCTTTGGCAAAACCTTTTATGATATGAATGATGAATGGCTTGGTATTTCCAGAAATGTTGCTGGCAGAGGTCTTATGCTCGCTGCTTGATATGTCATCAGCTGTTATCTACAAGTTCACAGATTTAGGTTGGAAAAGATCATGGAAATGTCCAACCATTAACCTTACACTGCCAAGTCCACCAAGTTGCTGTAAGCTGTAAGAAAAGATTATCACTTCTGCGGCTGGGGCCACACACAGGAATTGGAGACCCACAGAGAGGTACACAGAGGTGTCATAAGCGTAAATGTGTGAAAGATTAACCCAAGTACAGCAAAAAGTGGTCAGGCAAATATATCAGACTGAAGAGCATCTGCTTCCAAAGGAAACCCCTTTGATCTGCAGGAGAAATTGTGCATTTAATAGAGTCACAGGGATAAGGGTGGTGATCTTTAAAAAGTGGGGTCTGATCCATGCCTGCATTACTCCGTTTTCATGCTCTTTTAGCTCTGTGAAAAGTGGAATTACACCACCAGGTGACTGGGGTCACACAATAATAAATAGCACTTCTTTGTTTTTCCTTGACAAGTACAAGCCCGTAGCCTGTAAGCCACTCAGCACCTGGCAGTATATAAAGCCTTGCACTGTTTGTTTTCTGGATAGAATTCATTTGGCATGCCATTTTTACTTGTGTTTGACAGCTGTGAAAGGTGTACTTGATGGCTGCCTATGTCACATTTTTCCATATGAGATAGTTGCTGATGGTGAAAATAAGGGAAGAAGCAGCTAATCGAAACCGGGCAGGACAGTCTGGAGGTTGGACAAGTGGGATGATTTGCAAATTCACAGCAGTTTGGTGTGGCTGTTGAAAAAACAGATACCTCCTCTTTCCTCTGGCCTGGTTTGGAGCTCAGGAGAGTTCAGGGTTTGTGTTTTTACAGGTCATGTGCTTTGTTTGCGTAGTGGTTTTTGATCATCAGAAAGTGGTAAGAAAAATCAGGCAAAGACTTTCTTTGTGAAACTCAAATATCTTTAGCAACAAAGGTCAATCAGTGCGTTAAACTTCATCATATTACGCATGACTTTTCCATAGGATAGCCCTCATTGATGTTATCAGCATGCAGATGAGTTGTTTTGCCCCAGCAGACCCTGAGGTTAGGTGTACACCCTGCCTGCCTTTCACACGCAGTGTGTGTGAGATGGAGAACTCCTCAAGCTGTTTCGGTTCTTTCCAGCTGTCTAGTGAAGTGAAACTCTTTATAGTACATTTTCTCACTTCAACTTCTTCTTGTATTCTCTTGATCTTAGTGTGTCCATGGCCTCATGTGAGTAATTCCCATCATCAGGCAGGCTCTTGCTGCTTCAAAGCTGAAATGTCAGTTCTGTGCTACATGTGAAGGTCATGCCCCATCCACCTCCCTTTTGAGGTTCTTGAGGCCACAATCATGCGACTGAATTCCCCTTTACTGTACAAAAACTTCCATCACCAAGCCTCACAAATGCGTTGGGGATCGTCTGTCAGGATGGTTCAGGGAACTTGCTTCTGCGGTCATTTTGTGCCACCCCAGTCTCACCAAAACCTTAATTTGGAGTAGCTGTGGTAGATGTCAAGTTTGAGCTGGCAGCCCTGCAGTATTACAAATCTGGATCTTAATTTTGCTTGTTTGTAACAGAAGAAAAGGAGATGATCCCAGTGAGGATCCCAAGAGGGTGTTTGGACTTTCTGAACATTAACAGGTACTGGAGAGTACATTGGAGAGTTCTTCTGGAGTACAATGGAGAGTTCTTCTACTCCCACCCATTGCTACTATCACCCATTGTGATAGTAGCTCCTAGGCAGACCAGTTATTCTCCATATGAGAGAAAGATCACCAGCATTTTGATTGCTTAGGTGAGGGAATCTGCATCCCTACATCACTGTGCCTGCCAGTTTACTCAGCATGCTTTGTTCTATTTGAAATAAATAAATAAATAAATTGTATACAGAAGGGTCACCTGAGTGACACTTGAGAGGACTTCTGAGCAAACGTGTAGCCAGTACAGCCGAAGCATTGAGAATTTCTTTTTGTTTCTTAAAGCTTCACAGGAGGTAGCTTGCTTTAGATATCCTCTCCACTATGGCTGAGGAAAACCCTCAATACTGTAGTTTTGTCTGGATAGAAATTCAGGAATTAATTTCTGGGACAATTCTGATTTAGATCTGTGGTCACAAACTAGGTCTGAGTCACGGTCTTCTCTGGCAGCAGCTGCTGTGTGTAGCTGTTCCTCGTGTCAGCTTTGCTAAAAATGTCTTTGGGAGTCATGAACTATCCCTCTTACAGCTGCTGCTCTCACCTCCACCTCCCCTTGGGCGTAGGCTGGCTCCCGACAATCGAGCATGAAAATCAAGTCCACGCCAAGAGCTTTGCTGCAGACTGAACTGGTGCAGCACTGGGGTTCTGTGGTTGGGAGAGAATTTACCTGATGTCAATACATTCCATTTTGCATCGGGGTGGAAGGGGAACGGGGAATGAATGCATCCTTATGGATACAGTGAGGGCAAAAATGGCCTGGTTCTTCATGTCGGAGCGTGTGCACCCTCCCCGTGTGTATTCATACAGGAGAGGTACACGTCAGAGAACTTTCTGTTTCTTGTAGACTCTCAGGTGTTGATGAAAAGTAAATAATGGGAGAAATTCTGCCTCGTTCATTCATTCTGAATAGTGCCCTGTTCTGCAAATAACCCTGTGGTTTCCAGCAGGATTTCTCACGGCGTAATGCCCTGTGCAAGCGTTAGACAGGATGGCAGAATACGACCCTGTCAAGTGCACGGTGGATTTTCCATGTTGCATTTTGTACTTGGTGCCTGAGGGTCTCCATGTGTTTGGAGCAGAGCTGTGCTTTGTGCTGCGGAGGTACAGACAGACGCTGCTGCCTCCCAGAAGTGACACACCGATGGCAGTGGGTAGTAGGGAGAGGAAGAAATGGTAAAAGAACATGATTTGCCAGACTTCAGACTTCAGGCTTATGACCTTCAGACTGAGCTTTTTCTGTGACTAACCCACTTCCAGCTTACTTCCCAGTGAATGGAGTTAGAAAAATTCAGGTTTAAACTGAGGGTATAAAAATTAAACACTAATAAATTGGTATGTTCTCAGGAAGAAGCTTTGCAGGAGCTCTTTATGAACAGAAAGAAAACTCTGGGCGATTACAGGAGATTTTGTTGTGCTCGATAAATAGGCTGCACCGCGATCCAACTCTCCATATTCCTTCCCTCTTTCTTATCAGATATTTTGGCTGTATTTTATTAAGTTAATTGTACCAGTAGTGTGTGAAGTAGTAGCTATAAGTAATGAAAGAATATGGAAAATTGATTTGGAAAGATCATAATAAACTTTGTATATTCTTATTGAGTGTTTGGTTTTCGCCAAGCTATAGCACAAATGTAATGAAAGTGTGTTAAATATTTGTATGTATCATCTAATTGTGCTGTGAAGCACTGCTCATGGATGGAAAAAGCAAGTGCTTATTACAAAAGTTTCCAAAAACATTTTTGTGGGAAAAACTAATAATAATATCCCATCCAGCTGAAAGGTATAATGTGAACTTTATCAGGGTTAAAGTTGAGACCACTGAGCTTAATATCCTGCCCTACCAGTTTTGAATGGGTAGATTCAACTATGAAATAATAGTTGAAATAAATTGCCTTCTGTTTACTACATGAAGGATTCTGATTGGGAAAGAAAAATGTGGTTACAAACAAGTGTAATTACATTTTCTGTGAATTAGCCTGAATATTGCAGTGCAGAAGAACAGCCTGTTAGAGGGATGAGATGAGATGTCTTCCATTGACAGTAACATTTCCTGCACGATGCATGACTGTGAAATGCCTGCGGGCTGGAGGGGTTGAGCATCGGTCATGTGTGTGTTCTTCCCTTTGTGCTCTATCCAGTCGGCCCCAGGGACTGGCCTAAAACGAAGGAGCAACAATAAAGCCATACTAGTACAGTTTAACGATGTACGGCTGCTGTTTATCCAAGGCCTGAGCCACATATGATACATGTAGGCACGTTTAGCTGGCATTTTAGTTAACATTTAATATTTTATATATCTGATGCAGGTCTTAATGCTTGTGTGTGGGTATACACACACGAAGGCTGTAGGGAAACAGATAAAAGGTTGCAGCTATTTAAAGTGAAAGTTTTTCTTTGCCTGTTGAAGCATTAACTTGTACATCTTCTAGTTTTCTTAGCACTGGAAGAGTTGTATGGGACTGTCACACACCGTTTCTATGGAGGGAGGAGACGTACTGTTGAGATGACATCTGGCTGTGGGTCAGTAGAAGAGAAGCTTTGTCACAAGACTGGAAACTATAAGAAGTGGAAGATAGAGTAGCATGTTCCTTTATTCTCACTGAACTATTTAAAAACACAAACAGCCTTTCTTCATATGTTATTTTCCAGTGGTAATGTTGGATCTGCCTTTGAAAAGCCCACAGGTTTGCTCTCATAGAGCACGCAGGCACAACTGGACTTTTAAGGACAGGATTAGCCCCTAAGGATGGATTTGAGAGGGGAGCCCATGATCTCCAAACAACCTGTCATTCCTGTCTTTGTGCTCACCAAATCCAGGCCTTTCTGGCCTGCTGCCGTGATGCCAGATGGTTCAGTAGGACCACTCGAAGAGTTGACCAATGTGGCAGAGTGCTCTCCAGGATCCCTGTGGCTTTGCTCTCATGGAGTTGTCCTGCTAAGCTGTAGGAGTGCGGTGCTGCTCTGCTGAGAGAGGAGCACGTTGCCCAAGAGGTTACTTGGTTCTGAGTTATGATTCCCAGTATGACATAATCTGTATGTAGCATGAAATGGCAATTTACCATAAATATTACTGCCACAATGTCTTTTAGGTTTGTGGTAATCATCATTCTTCTGTTGTCACACCTCACATTAGGCACGAGCAGCAGGTTCTGCTTGTCTTATGCAGCTGATCTGGTCTTTGACTGCAATCTGAGAAACGTTGGTCTTAGTGTTCCGTAACGGGATTTCCTTTGGAATCACTTCAGGAAGAGACAATTCAAGTCAAATTAACAACAGCCTTGTCCAGGTGTCTGTATAACCTGTGTCAGGTTTGACCCGGTTGACAGGTACACGTTGAGAATAACGTTCACATGGAAGGTTGCAGAGGAGAGCAGGGTTGTGCACTGTATTAAGAAGCAGCATTGGTGAGTGTGCACACAGACAGTCACGTGCTTCATGTCAACGTTCACAGGACTGTCTTATGCTACTCTTATTACAAATGAGAGTGATAAGACCTCAAGAGCACGTTGCTATTCTTGGAAACAAAGATTTCTTCTGAGGAGACTATTTCCTGTCTTCGCTGCAGGAAAAGCAAAACATTTGACATGAGTTTTTGCAAATTGAGCTGAGAAAATTGAGGAAAAAGATAACGTTCTCTATTTTTTCCATCTCTGGTATGCTTTAGTAGCTGGCCGTTATTTTAGGAATCATTTGTAACAAAAATGGAGATAAGAGTTTGAATTGGAGGAGGAAGTACTACACTGCTAGGACTGTTTATATGGACTGTCAATAGGAGCTGAGAGCGCCAGTTACAGAAGTCAAAGGTAGCTGTTTTTCAGTGTGTTATATCATCTAGTTTGCAAACAGAAGCAGCCTTGTCATATATTTTTTTGAAAATTATTGAACAGGATGTTGTCAAATCAGCCATCTGCTTTGCATATAAATTAACCAAGGTTATTTTTCTGTTTCTAATATAAACAAACTGTAAATGTGCAAATCTTAATTTTAACCAGGTAGTCAATTGCTGCTTACTTCTTTATGAAAACTAAGGCTGTCTTGTACAGCTTTTCTTACAATGTTTCACATGGTCAGTTTTTGGCACAGCATCAGCAGCCCTGCTCTCATGCAGGTAGTCTACATGTTTCAGGGAATTCTGTCATTTAAAACTGCCCAGGAGTTCCTTAGCAAAATTGTTAGACTGTATTGTCTTCATAAGATGCTTTTAACTACATCTCGCTTTTCTACTGCTACTCTCAAAAGGTCAGAAAGACGAGAGCCATTTTCCAACAAGCTTTTGTGCTCCCCACTCAGAGCGGTGTGGCTTCATCAACCCTCTTGCATGCCAAGAAAGTTTTGCGAAAATGTCCCGCTCCTACTTACTGCAGTAGCGTTGGCAGTGCCGGGCGCTGTGTTGTAGGCGGCTCTCTCACTGCTGCCCGTGTTCTGATCAACACGGGTGAAATCGGAACCTGACAAAAGTCAATGAGAGTTTTGTCTTTGATGGCTCAGTAGCTGGGGTTTCTCCCCAGCTGTCACAGACATGGTCAGCACAGTAGTGAGGAGAGCACACCGATCTGTATCACTTGATTTAGAGGGGAAAAACTAACACATACAGTGTTTCTCTTTGTGGATTTCCTGCTCATCCAAAAACTCTTCTTCCTTTACTGTAGCTGAGTATTCCTTCAGCTGGGACATTTTAGAATCTAATGAATGCTGTTTAAAAAGTTGATCTAATCCACAGTCTTCATATAAGCAATTTAATATTGTGCCAAAAAAATCTCTCATGTCTTAACACCTCTGATGAGATCAGCTAAAACCTAGATTATTGGATCTTATCCTATGAGTGTAGAATAGATGGAGACGTCAGTCAAAACACGGTAGTTATGGATTGTCCAGAGCACCTTGCAGCATCCTAACTGCCCTCTGCTTTCACACACGGAAGAAGGACAGTCATGGTCATCTATGGTTGTGAGTTTGGGTAACACTGGCATGTTGATGCTTGAATAAAATATTTTTAAGGGAAATCTTAAAGTTGGCATGTTGATTGCTACCCTAAGACTCCAAAGTGTAGATTAAAAAGTGATTTAGAAAGGTCAAGCAATGAAGACGAATAAAAACTTTCACTTTAATGTTTGCAACATGTGTTTCTAATGCTGTGGATATAGTTGAAAAGTCCAGAGGAAATCAGAGCTTGTGAGCAACCACTAGCACTGCAACTGTCATATTGGCATGCTTGAAGTGTGATTCACTAGTTCACTATCTTCCTCATAATCTGGGTTTTTAAAATAAGCCTGATTAGGTTGCATTATTTGGGCATTCATTTTGTGTGTGGGAGGAAAGTAACATTCTATGTTGTCTCAGCTACTCTAAATTAATCCCTGTGTGCTGCTGAAATGTCTGTGACTAATTAAGAATGGTGGTTTTCCATCTGATTTTAAAAATCATTTGTCATATTCCCATTTGCTGAATCATCAGGTGTAGAATAACCAATTGCTTCATCTGATTAAAAAAAAAAACACAAATCCTTTAAATCAGAGCTTGTACCTTGAAACCTTATCAAGGAAGAGTTGACCTTAAAGTTGATTTTTTTTTTTTTTTTAAAATAAAAAAGTTAAAAGGCATTTGCTGTTTAAGAAGATGGTGAAGGAAATGAGTTTGCGGAAGTTGAAGATAGTGCAGGGTTTGAGGAAACTCGAGGCTTCCTGTATGACTTGGAGCGGATCACTTCACTGGACTGTTCTCGATTTTTCTTACCCATAAAATGGAGGCAGTGAAGAAGCAGAGTTGAAAGGTCTCACTTAGTTGCTTTATATGAAAAAAGAATTTTTGGAAGGCGGAAATAATTCTTTAAGGGCAAGAGATTTGCAAATGCAGAAATGCTCACAATACGTACTGCATCTCTTACCACACGTAGCTTCGTCTCTCATAATAAGGTTATACATGGGATAACACAACCAGAATTGGGGGTTATAAATACATTCAGAAAGTGGGTGAATCAAAAGAGGCAGCAGTGCACTGAAATCTCCAAAACATGGCACACCTGTATTTATTAGACTCTCAGTTGACTTCCTACTTTCTGTAATCAGCACAAGATGCAGCCGGACTGCTCAGGCTTCCTGCTTATCTCATGTACTTGGAGCAGCTTGTGGAGTTTATTGTACAGAGAAGTAACAGGGCTGGCTTGTGCAAAATTAAAATGACATTATTGATTAATTATGAAGTAGTTTATAAAATAAAAGCTCAGGGGTAGTCCTGTTATCTGATACGCTTTTGATTCCAAGTTCATCCTTCAGCCTCTGTACACAGTTGTGTTCTGTTAAACTAACCTGGCATGTTGTTCTCCTGCAGTTTCTGGGGCGGTGACAATGGGTTTCAGGCAGCCCAGTGTTCCCAAACCAGGTCCCTTCTATGCTCCAGTCAGAGCTGGTGAAGGGAGGAGCACCAGGCAGAGCTGGTGGAGGCAGGAGATGCAGTATGAGGACAGCCAAATACTTTTGCTTGCAGCTTTGCTGTTAAAGGAGATTCATGAATTTCATGCTCGTTAGCAACATGTTGAAAAATATCGTGTTAAATTACAGTTGTTCCTTGGGACTGTTTTTATTGCTCCTTGGGACTGTTTTCCTGAACTAATTACAAAAGCAAGCCTGCAACGAGGAGCATTTCAAAGCAAGGAAGATGCAGTGTCTGCCACTTGCAGAGTTGAAAGAAAACGGGGATCTACAATAGGAACCAAAATCCACTTGGCGCCTTTCCCCACCGCCCCAGCAGTTTACAGTTCTCTCTGGGGTTTCTTCATGCCCTCATGTGGTGACTGAGGTTTTGGAGGAGCCTGGCATGGTGGGCAGGGGACAGTCTTTTTAGCAGGACTTGTTCTGACAGGACAAGAGGTAATGACTTTGAAAGAGGGTAGATTTAGACTAGATACAAGGGATAAAATTTTTATACTGAGGGTGGTGAGAGCCTGGCCCAGGTTGCCCAGTGACGTGGTCGATGCCCCATCCCTGGAACCGTTGCAGATGAGGTTGGCCGGGGCTCTGAGCAACCTGCTCTAGTTGCAGATGTCCCTGCTCATTGCAGGGGGGTTGGACTAAATGACCTTGAAAGGTCCCTTCCACTCCAAAACCATTCTGTGAATCTGTGAAGTTCACAAGCACCATCAGGTTTCATGGCAGAGGGTGTCCGTCCCCAGCTGCAGCAGTGCTCCCTCCCATGGCCCGGCTGCTGCACATGCTCCCTCCTCGCTGGGCAGGAGCAGAGCCAGAGCCGAGCATGGCACATGCCCAGGATTAAAAGCATTACTGACATTGAGCCTCTCTTCTCTGCTTTGGGAATTTTTGTGCAGAGAGAAACACTCTCCAGAAAGTTAAATCTCTAGAGTGCCCCTATGTACAGCTATAGGTGAACATCCCTCCCTCGCAGCCCGTGTCTGCCACTGCAGGTAGTAGTATCCAGAGCACTCAGGACACTGCGGTGGTGTTCTGTTCCCACAGACATGTTGAAGGTTGTCATGATTTTTAAGACACTACAAGCTCATCGGACATGGCGTGGCAAGAGAATTGCAGCTTTGGGGCTTTTTACTGGTGTGTCTGGTGGAGCCAGAAAGGCAGTTAGGAAATGTCTCCAGCACGTTTGGTCCAGAGACCTGCTTCTGACAGAGGAAAATATCCATTGCTTTAGTGGAAGATGCGGGAAACCAAGTAGCTGCCAATTACAAAGAGCTTGCAGGCACATTTTTCTGACTTCAGCCATTTGTGGCAGGCTGCTCTTGAACTGGAGCTTTTCTCCCCTAACAGACTGGTGATATCATGTTGCTTGAGATCTGTCTAATGTCTGATTGTGCACAGGCCTGAGACTGCATGAATCCTCACGAGCTGCAATGGGATTATCTGGCAATATCAGACCTTTATTTTTCAAGTTTACTGCGTGAATCCATTCCTGTATTTGGGTCAAACATCTGAAGTGCCAGTAAATAATACAGCAGAAGGGCGCATCTCTTCCTGGTTGTGGTTTACTGTATTTATTGTGCAAGGGAGTTTGTAAGGGGAGTAACATGTTCTAGTGGTCAGTTAGGGCTCTGTTAGTATTCCTATTTAGAGCTGGGTCGTGATCTTGAGTGAATTGCTTATCCTGGGCAAAACTGGGGCTTGTGTGAGGCAGAGGGGGCAATATCTAACGCATATTAGATTCACTGATGAAGAACATTGTGGAAGGACAAAGACTGGTTATTTAAACCACCTGCAATTAAGACTCTTGCTCCAAAAGGCATGTCAGGAGATGTTCCTTGTCATTTAGTGTCTCACTCTCATCTCATATTTAGAACTTCTGTACCACCTTAGTGTGTGCACGCAGGCACACACAGCCCCAGCCTGGGGGAGAGGAGGGTTCCTGGAGGGACCCAAAGGCTTGAATAGCTCTCGAGAGAAATGAGCAGCTGGCCTCACACACGCAGCCAGGGACTAGGAATAAGAGGGGTTTTTGTTGAGTCTGAATGAAAATCGGGACAAACATCAGTTGTCAGAATGTGGCAATCAAAGGCATCTTGGTAAATTCTGTGTAGAGAGAAATTCTAATTTAGAGCTAGTGATCAGTCAGTAACCAAAGAAATCCTCTTCAGATAAAAGTGCTTCAGATTTCATGGTATAGGAAACCAATAATTATGAGATACTGTGAACAATACAAGGTAGAATTGCTAAAGGGATTAATTAGCCTTAGTCTAACTAACCACTATAATTGATGCAAATATACATCTGCAGCATGCTGAGACATTAGATAGTCAGCACCCACCTGCTCAATTTAGCAGTGTTGCAGGACACAGATGTCAGAATAATTTCTGGGTTTTTTTTTTCAGGAACTCCTTGAGTGTATTTGACTGTTTGTTCTTCTGTTGTTCAAAATGTTTTATTTTTCTATTTTTTTTCCTCTTTTCTTTTTCTAAACAGCACTTCCATGATGGCAGAAAGGCACAACAACATATTGAAACTTGCTGGAAACAACTTGAAGCAGTAAGTTCCTCAGATGTGATATTTAAGTCATGTTTACACTGTTTTCATAGAGGTGGTTTCTAACATTATATTTAGGAAAAGGGTGTATGGATAAAAGCTGTATCTTTAAAACTCCGCTGTCTTCAATACAGTGGTAGACCCAAAAAAGCCTGGTTTAATAGCACACTAGGCTTTCTGTGGGATCTGTCTGTCATGAGTAGCACTTCATTTGATATGACTTGAAAAGTGTGTTAAGCGTTGCTGGAAGTGCAGAGTCCCTGAGGGTCCTGTTCAGATATTCCACTGTAAGCTGAATAGCTTCACACTGTGAATAAATTGCATGGGACCGTCTCTTGAGTAAGGTGCTGTTCTCAAAAGTAAATACACTGGAACTGTCATTGATGTGATGAAAAGCGAGACTGGAAGTAGAGGAGAGGATAATGAAAGGGGACATCAGTAATCAAAAGTCCTACTTGTAAATGTATGAATCGCAGCGACTTCCTTGTGCTTTATAAAGCGTTAAGAAGGGAGTGATTTGGTTTAGACGAGCAGAAGAGATGCTAACAGGGAAGAATATTGATGTACTAGTAACGTTGGTAGAATCAAGCAGCCTGGAGAATAGAACAAAAAATGTGTTTCTGGTAATTTTGTTGTTTGAAGTTGTTTGCTATGGAAATGTATTCCAGTGTAAACAAGCGAGGCCTAAAATCTGACAGTTGTTTGGAGGCAGGTATTGATTTTAGGTAGATTTTGGTATCATGTTTGTTTCCCATAATGAAGGCTCCTGGTTTTCCTTTACAGAGTAAAAGGCGGTTTGAACGTGATTGCAAAGAAGCTGATCGAGCACAGCAGTATTTTGAGAAGATGGATGCTGACATCAATGTAACAAAAGCAGATGTTGAAAAGGTAAGCCAGAAGGTGGAGAGGCCGTGTGTAAACACAGACGTGATAGGTTTAGTTCCTCAATCCTGCCAGCGCGATAATCCCACTGAGGCTTAATGCCTCACTTAAGTCAGTCCATAGGTTAATTAAAAATAGGGAGAGAGACTTAAAATTGCATGAAAATTCTAAGCAGATACAGTCAGTTTTCTTCACTAAGGTGATACCTGAGTTGAAGATAGCTGACATGGTTCTAAGCAAGCTTATGCAAAAGCAGTTTTAACTACCACACCAGATTCTGACAGTCAAGCTTGTGAGGGCTCCCTGAGGGGTGCTTGCAGCTACCACACATTGTTGGCTGCTGTGTGATCCACGTAGAACTGAACTTCTGCATTTTGAGTAGGGCTTCAAAGATGTCCTGATGTTGTTTTACCAGGATTGTTGTTCATGGTCCTAGATTTACAGCAGGAAAGCTTTTCATTTTCTGCAGAATCTTGGAACCTGTGCCTGTCACAGATGGCACATAGCTTTTATTTTTATTTCTCCCTTGTTCTCTGGTTGCAGAATCATTTGTGGCTTTTATACATTGATCCCCATTCAGCAAAGCTTGATGCTTGATTTTAAATGTACATTTCTGTTTCAGCATATCTGTCTTGAAATATTTTCTCTCTTTAGACTGATTAAAAGTTGGATGTGCAGAAGGGCACTTAAAGTTTAAATGTCCAAGTCCAGTGCTGTACCTGTAACTTGAGGAAGCAACAGAGAGGGCAAAAGTGTGCTTCAGTTGCATCTCCTCTTGCTGTTACACATCTGCTCAGAAGATGAAGTAATGTAGGTCAGAAACACCATATTATAAGGTGTAAGGGCAGTTTTTTCTTCCTTGAGTTTGATTCATGTAGCTAGAAAGTAGCCAGAACATTGGATATGGTTTGCTGCTTTACTGAAAAAAAAAAAAAAAAAGGCAAGGGTTAAAAAAAAAGCTGAAGCTTAAAATACACCAAGCATCTTGTTGCGAGGACAGGAAGGAAACTGAATTATAGGTGCAGAATCTTTTCTAGTCCAAGGTAGCCCTTCTAAAATGTAGCTTTTGCTCCTTGAGAAGTTTGCTTTGTTCTATTTTCAGTTAATTCAGTCCTGGGAAACTTGTATTTGATAGTTCCTTACCTCTGTGGGATCTTAATATGTTGCTAATACACTGAGCATCCTGGAGGTTGCGTAGCAGATAGCATCAGGGATGCTGTTGGAAATGAGGACAGTAAATGGAAAAGAAGCTCAAAAATTTTCCCCCAAGTGCTATTGCATATCAAAGGAAAAAATACCTCTGTGCTCTTTTAATTTGCTTTGCTATTAGTTGCAAATTCTCCATGCAGATTTGATCCTTTGTCGCCTTCTGGCTTTTCCAGGGCACTTTGCAGAGGAATGCGTGTACAGGATTGTTAAAGATGTAACACCACATGTGGAGTTTTTGACAGAGGAGGATCATCTCTGCTTTATCTGTATAAAGTGATTTTAGAATGCGGGGGGTTTTATTTTTCTTTCAAAGATAAAATTAGGACTTGCCCTAAATATTTTTTTTCAAAGCTGAGGCCATGTTGAAGGGATAGAACGACATGACTTCCCATTTGAAAGAGAGGGCTGGAAGTCCTTACTTCTGCACCCCTTTCTGAGGCTGGCTTTGCCTGGTCAGTGAAAGGCTGCATATTGGTGCCAAATCAATCCGAGAGCATTAGTTAAATTCTGGGAAGCAATCCCTGCACTGGTGCTCTTTCTCTTTAAAGTGAAGCGGAGGGATTTCCCTTCTAAATTTCTCAAGTTTTTTATTGTATGTATTTGTAAATTATTTATTGCAAAATGAGGCTCAGTGGTATCTTCAAAGGAAAGAAAGAAGTCTGCTGCACTTATTATGTGTGTTGGCTAATCTCAGGAGAAGGCAGCAGTCGACTTTCCAGTCAGTCAGTGGGGTAGATGCAGAAGGAAAAGGTTATCAAAACGAGTGGAATGTGAAATAATATTACTGAACAGAGAGAACAGTGTTTTCCAAGTGCATGTGTTAAACCGGGTTCATCCATGTCAGGCTGTGAATAATGCCCTTTCTTTGCTCCCCCCTGCCCGTGTGACTGGGACTGCTCTTACATAACTCCCAAGTGCAGAATAGGACATTGTTTAACCAGGCGCTGCTGCTGGGGCAGCTCTGGCCGACTCGCTCCAGGGAGATGCAGAAACTGCTCAGCTTCAAATGAAGCAACATCATGACTTCTACCTCCTCCTTCTATTGCAGCGGTTCTGATTTCTTTCGCCTCTTATGGCTTGGCTGCTGCACTCCTACTGCCAAAAATCTGTCTGGCCAGGAAAGCAGACAGTTTGGCACCGTTTAGAGCCGGTGCTCTTCACTTTGACGGAACAAGGTGCTCTTCAAGCAGTGGGATTGGTTGCCCTCATTTCTTTGGCTTGAGATTGACACCTCGGCTACTTTAGCTTGTACCTGCAGATGGGAGCAGGCACTAGAGCTATTTTTTGCATCATACATTATAGAGTAACGGAGTTAAAATTCTGCAGTGATCACAATGACACGTGCAATCAAAAGGACATATAGCTGCAATTCCCAAACGCACGTAATGCTAAGATGTACAAGGCTCTAAAACGCTCCCGTCTCTCAATCTTCCAGTCCTTGTAGCTTTTGACAGCTGCAGCAGGACATTCTGTGACAGAGCTACCAGCGCTTCCCATGGCCTTCCCTAAGGGATAACTCCTGGTATTAGAATTTGCTAGGATTAGGTAACCAGAATAGTGGCAGAGAAGCAAATTATACTTTCCTCCGTATTTCTCAAGGACTGTTTTGTGAAGGGCCTCAGGTGTGTCCTAGAGCATGGGTTCTTGCACCTCAGTTTGCTATGCAGAGGACACGTGCCTTCTGTGCCACTTCCATGGCCAGCATGGGCTCGATGATGCTTGCAGCCGGCCAGTCTGGCAGTTGATCTCGGCGAGAGCAGGGTGTTCTGCTTTGTTTTCTCCTGTCTCCTTTTTTGGCTATAGGAACATGGAGCAAAGGGCTGTGCTCAGCCTCTGCAGTGCTCACAGCCTTTACATAGGAATCAAAGGAGAGCGGATTAGGGCCCCCGAGCTCCCTCCCTGCGTCTGCACTGAGCCGCTAAATTACCAGCATCCGACATTTGCAGGAAGATGTTGACGCGTCAACACAAAGTGCAGTTTGGTGCAAAGGTTTTGTCAGTTCGGTTGAGCAAAGTCAGAGTTGGAAGCTGACCGTGCTTTGAAAATACCCGTATAAATTGAGTCAATGGTGCAGCAGGCCGATGCGAATGCCGGGAAGCTGTGTAGGTATCGCTGTAAGCTTTCGCTTCATTTGGATCGCAGTTGGGTGTTTGCTTTAAAGCAGTTCTCTTTCTAAAACCACAGTAGAGCTGCTTCAGTTTTTTGACCATTTGGGGAAATGGGTCTCTGTCACCGGGGCAGAGCTGGTGGACTTATAAGGAAGCGCTCTATTGTTTGTTCCTTCTCTTTAGAGCTGCAGTCACTAAAAAGCTGACATCTTTATGGGATAATGTGGTACCCAGTGGCGTATTTGCAGACTACTTGCAATAAAAAAAAAAAAATCAACTGAATTTTAAAAAGGTTTATTTTCAAAGCAGACTTTTCAGAATCTGTTTTTGAAGAGGAAGTAGCTGAGGCCAACCATGGGAAGGGGTTGAAGGCTTTGCCTCTTGATTTGCACAGCAGTTGAGGGGGAGGACAGCGGTTTGAGGTTCTTGGGTGTCAGGCAGGATCTGTCCCTTCGGTGAAGAGTGGCACAGTCATATATTGGTGTCCTAGGTAATAACGTTGACAGAAAACTACTTCAGCTTTGAGCAGTAAAAAATGAGCTGTGTGAGAGTTCCCAGGACCCTGAAGTCAAGGCTCATCACCTTATTCTGATTTTTGTTCCTGTTTTGTTAGAAGGATTCCAAGTTGAGTTTGGAGACTCATGTGAATTTATGTTGTGGATTTAGAAAGTAGTTTAGTAGTAGTAGATTTAGGAAGACATAAAGTGCAAATTTGACTGTAACTCTCATAAGTTAAGAAGCTTCTGCTAAAACATGGGGTGTGTATTTTGTTTTGCTGTGGGTTTTTGACTGACTCATCTTTAGTAAGTCTTCAACCCACACCCAGAAAGGACAAACTTTTCTTGAGAATTCGTATCCTGTGACATCTTTTCTGGAGCAGTGGGGTTTTCTTACTGAATTTGCTTTCTTATGTGCTTATGGGTGCTTGACCGTGTTGCAAGTCAGCCATCAGTTTGAAATCAAAATTACTCCAAAATTATCCAAACTTATATCCTGAATTATTATTACAGAATTATCATTCCCTTCCTTCCTTTCTTTTCTGTCCAATCTTAGGTCATACCTAAAAAGAAATTAAAAAGTTGATGGATGTATTTCTGTGCAGACTCTGAGATACCTGGGAGTTTTAGATGTACTAGCCTTTTTTTCGTTGGTTGGTTTGGTTTTGGAAGTGGAGAAACTGAGGAAAACGGAAGTAATCTCAAGTTTATTGAAATCTCCAGGAGCTTTCCCCAGCACTCTGCAACATTGAGATCAGGTTGTCTGCTGTATCCAAGATTTCTGGAGCCCAAAATAGCTAAAGATTTGCATAAAGGCATAAAACCTCGGTAATACAACATCACCATGTAAATATAACTACAGAGAGATACAGATGTTTTACGCTTGAAGTTTCATTTTCTTTTCTTACACCGTGTTCTGTCTGCTCACCATCCACTTCAGTACAATGTAAAGAGGCTATATCTCCCTCCTTACCCATAGAAGACACGTCCACATTGCTTTGGGAAATCATGAGCTGAATCACTGGCAAAGTCTTACTGAGCACAGATGTAGAAATACTGCTACGTAGAAAGATTCCTGGAATAACCTGATCTTCCTGCCTGTGGTAAACTGCTTTTCCAGCCTGTAGGCTGCTGCCCCGTGGGACACGAGTCTTGTCTTGAGGAATTTACACATCTGTACAATGAAGGGTACACTAAGGGGTTTTTACTTGGGCTCTGGGGGAATCTCTGATCTGTATTTCAGGCTCTCGTGCAAACACCGTTCAGAGCCTGCTTTGTGGGAACAGCAGTCAAGCTGCACCGGAGCCGGACGCAGCGTGCATCGCTGAACCCCCACAGGCGAACCGGAGAGGAGCATCTCCAGCTCTGTGCTCTGCTGCTGCGTCGTGCGTCACGGAGGCTTTAATCAATTACGATTGTCAGCAGTAAACTCCACAGCATAACCCGAGATTGTGGGTGCCTGCCTTCTGCAGAGCAGAACTACTTAATGGGCCTGACTTTTCAGGGGATGCTGAGTCACCTGCCCTGTGGCACTGGGGCTCCTTGTGTCCCTTCCTTCTCCTGCCCACCTTGGGCACCTGCTGGCATAGGGAACTGCTCAGCCTTTGGGAAAACGTAGTGCCATGCAAAGGCAGTGTTAGAAGGTGGAGAAGCTCCACAGTGTTTGTGTCATTAATATCGTGTGTATTTACTGCAGTAAATAGTTCCAGAGGCTTTGTTTTTCCTGTGCTCTGCTGTGTGTCTCTAAGAGGGCAGCAGCAGAGTCTTGGTGCAATATGCAGGCGAGGTGTGTAAGGCTCAGCCCTGAACATAGCGCAGGAGGGCCTGGCCTGTGCATTTCTTATTTGGGAGTCAGATATTGCGTAAGGTTTCCCCATGTTCTCTGCATAGTGGTGAGCTTTACAGATGGCGATTGAGCAGCTGCTTTGCTTTTGCCCCACATATGGAGCTGGCTTAACTCTTCTGTGCCTTTGCTTGTGACATGGGTCAAATTTCATCAATTCAAGCGCGCTGTTTTCTTGGTAACGATTTAAGGCCATTAGATTCACACTAGCATCCTTTCTCTGGATTATGCAGACTCCAATCTCCTTCCTGAACTGCTTCCTTCCTAGTGGGTGATGTAGTGTGTGAGCGTAGGGAGTCCCTCAGGACAGTCGTTTGTTTCTGGAAGAGTAAGCCTTGTTTACAACCTGCTGTCTGGGACACTCTATATAGCAGCTGTTTCCTTTTTGGAATCATGACTAATTTAGGAGTTTTGATTTCTAGTCAATAAAGCGTTAATGACTGCTGCAGGAGTGGCTGGGAAACTTCATAAATATCCCTGTGTATCCCCTGCATACACTGTGCTAGGTGTGAAAAGCTCCATGAACAGAAGCACCAGTCAATTTTAGTGTAAGAGACGGAAATCCATCTGAACTTACATTTCCTCTTAGCAGAACTCCTCTGCAGTAATGCTCTACAGAGCAATTTGTCTGAGTTTTGTAACAATACAGCTCTGTTGGGAGGCAGATTGCTAAAGGAGTGAGCAAATTAGGGAGGGAGAAGAGGGTGTGACAGGGAGGCTTCGGAATTAAGGACCAACTGCAGTTTAAGTGAGGAGTGTAATGTAACAGTGTTCTTAGCTAATGCAAAGCAACTAGTTTATGCTATACAGTTGGAAAGCTTGTTTATAGTCATTCTATCAAAATATTACAACAAATATCTTCAGCGGTTTAAGATCTAAAGGAGAATAAAGTGGAAACATTAGAATGTAGCTTATTGTTCATAAGTTGTTCATCTTAATTGGATATGTCCTACCCGAAGTTGGGTTTAAGGCTAGCGAAATTCATCCTGGTAACTTTCCCAAGCCTGACTATCCATTCTGCACTGGCTATGTTTGTAAATTCTTTCTTGGAGAGAGATCACTAGAACCATGCCCAATATTCAAAGTATGAGCTAAGCAATCTATTACATGCTCCTGGAATAATTTCCATTATTTATACTCAATACTTAGATTTGCACACCGCTGAATTTAGTTGCTTATGTTAGTATAACTAAACAAATCTCCAGAAATTATGTAAACATTGTTGGCCACTGCTCAGAATACATCTTTTCTTGTTACCTCCTCTTTCAAGTCCACATAGTCTTCGACAGATTGTGACCACCTCCTTTTGTAATAAACTTTCGTAGGTCTCCTCTCGGAACAGCATTTTTCTGAGCTGTGTGATAAGCTACAGGATGTTAGCAGGGATCTACAGTGTGGTAACCCAGAGAGTTTGGCTGTTTAGAATTTGCAACGTGAGAATGGCAGTGCAAGGAGGCAAACTGTGGGATCCAAGGCACAGCTATTTCACTGGGGCCTTGCAGCAGTGTGCGGAGAGGTGCTTCTCTGGCACGTGACATGGTGGCACGTGCTGCTCTTCTGAATTCTTATGTAATGGTCCTTTTCTTGCACAACATTTAGACTGCTCTGAACGCTTTACAGACTAACTTGAGGCAATTGATTGGGTGCAATAGAAAATAAAAGGCGATACGCTTGTTTTATAACTGGCAAGTGCAGCACTCAAATTTGGAAAGGAGTCTGTAGCAGAACTGAGGTCTAAAGGTAGGCAACCGAAGTCTTGGGCTTGTTCAGTTAAGTGAAATTTTAAGTAACCTCTAGCTGTCAGACTCCATTAGTCAGACTCGGGAAGCAGCCCTGCCCTTGGTCGTGTTGCAGGACTGGTTATAGGAGTACAGGACTGACACAGTTCAGTAAGTCCTTCCTGCAATATGACTTTTTTTTTTAGTACTGTAGATGTGACCAGAGCAATTCAGGAGCCTTGTGCCACGTGCTTACTGTGTTACTGTCCCAGCTCTGTTAACTTGGTTCATCTTTCTCATTAGAGCCTCAGTGGCGTTCTGCTGCTATCGTGTATCTCTTGTTAGTGAGCGCTCCTATAGTCTGGCAGAATTCTGTGCAACGTGACTACACTAAATAACAATTCCTGCAATCTGGTGATGAAGATTTTTTCCATCCCCTGTCAGTGGTTTGCTCGTTTGTATATTTTATTCAGCCAGAGGATTTCAAGCATCCTCAGGATTCTCAGGTCTTTTTTTGCACTTTTTCTAATGTTAAAAGTAAGGAATATTCTCCTTTTTTTTTTCCCCTGTTTGTTATTTTGCACTTCCCATTTTACTTCCCTGCTTTCAGGAAGGCAGATTTCAAAACCTTTTTTCTGCTTGCCAGTTCGAAGAGAGACCAAACTGGTTATTGTAGAATAGTAAACAATGGAGCTTGATTTGAGGCTGTGTAAATCAAAGCCTGAAATCCTGGCCCTGTTTGGAAGTCCATGGCAGAATTCCCACTGTTATTAATGATTCTGCAAATGCTGCCAGTGTTGCTGCTACCAAGAGGCATCCCGCTGCTGTTGGTGCTGGTGCCCGCTCGGAACAGAGAGCAGCTATGTGAGCCTGGCTGTGAGCGAGGACCACAGCCTGCAGCTGAAAAATCTGAGAGCAATTGAAAGCATTCCTGAAATTGGTGAAGTGCTTCTGAGTCTGCCTTTATCATTAAGTTATTTTGAAGGGATTGGGTAGTTGAGGGGGGGGCAGGCGTGATTTTTTTGTGTGTGTGTGTGTATTTGCATTTTAGTCTGATCTTGGATTTACCAAAGATGGATCTATTTTGGCAGGCAGTGGCCTGGCAGTGATGCATCTCACATGCTGTCTGGGTTTAAAAAAAAAAATGAGGGGGGAGGGAATGGGAGAAGAGAAAGAAGAAAGAAAACTACACCAAAGTTTTGACTGGAAACTGCCATTCTGGACAAGAGCAACTGCTGAGAAGTTCAACTGTTCCACTTAGTGTGGATCAGCTGAATAGCAGCCAAAGGTTTTTTCTGCCCTTTTCAGTTATTCATATCACTCCCACCATAACAGCCTCGAGGAGCTGCATTTTTTTGTCTGTGTAAACCCAGAAGACAGTGTGTCTATTGACCCTCTTGCTGTTTCTGGAATGCATCTTAGAAAATTGTTCTCGGCAAAATATCCTTCATTCTTTTCTGTGCTAAAGACCGAAATGGCAGAAAGTGTACTTGTGTTTTAAAATTTCTCCTACACTAAATCACCAGTTGCCTTTCATATCAAGCTGAGTTTTGAGGGAAGATGTCTGCAGCTACAAAGATTTCTCTTTCGAATTCTCCAACAAGCAGCATGTTAACAGCATGCTATAGCAGCTTGCTAACATTTCCTCACACCTTTAGGATAGACAGTGCCCATAAAGATGCACATAGCCCTTTTCTCTGTTAAATTTTACTTTTCTGACCGCTGGTCAAAGTCATGCAATACTAGGATTGATTTCAGGTCAGTATATAAAGCTTTACTGGTAGCACATGTTAGCAAGGACTGTGGAGAACTTGCCTTGTCTAATTCTTTTATCTCATTCAGATTTGCAGTGATTGCTTAAGTTGCATCATATTGCTGAACTGCAGGATTTTTCAGGGAGCTGATGAGTAGGTTCAGACTAACCTAACACAGGTTACTTTGGAGTAACAGGGCTACAGGGTAACTTGCTTCTAATTTCTTATTTTAAAGGGAAAAAAATACTTCTGTAAGCACTTCACTCATGAAAGATTTTTAGAGCGTCAAGGTCCCACCCTGGCATCTGTCACTTAGCTTGAACCCGGCATCTCTGGACTCCTGGTGGAGTCACTGAAACATCTGGAACTAACGTTTTAAGTGTTTGAAAGTCTTATTTTTTTGTAACTCGGAGGGTAGGTATAAAATCGACAGGAAATGTGGTGAAAATCATCTTGAAAGAATAATGTTTGGCTTTTTCCTTCTACGTTGTAGAAGAGATAGAATCCGTAGTGTGTGTTGTCCGTTCCTGTGGCTGTTGAGTTTAGTGGTGTTTTTTGCAGAGGTAAGTGCTGATGAGGCCTGATATTTTTTCTTTTAATTAATTTCCCTTAGAAGAGCTGACGACAGACACACTTCTACTGAGTTTTAAAAATCACCACTATGAAAGTCATTACTACCCCACAGTTAGCTTCTGCCCTGTGTTCTCCCCCATCAACTTGCAAGGCTGTCTAAATTAAGGAAAAAAAATGGGTTTCATTATGTTTGATGGCAATTCTGTGTAGATTCGGTGAGAGAAGAGGTCAGACATAACAATCTGTACCTGCTGCTGGTGTGCTTTTAACTAGTTCAGTAAATCAGAGCTGCACTTCCTTTATATAGAGCTTGCTTTCAGAGTTAGTTATAGAAAACACTCCTGGGGTGATTGTGTTGAAATCTGATTGCCCTGGCAGTGGAAACCTGAAATTTAACCTGGCGACCAGCGTCTGGGTAACGGTGATACTGGGTTGTCACTCATTCTTGGGAGTGCGTTTCATGATGAGACATGCACTGGCACACGTGACCTTTTGGGTTTGCTGCCATGCGAGTTCAGAGAAGAACTGCCTTAAAACCAAACTTGAAAGAAACAATACGTACATACACTGTGCATGCTTATTTGGGGATAAAAAGATGTTACAAAGGTATGTTCTGGGGCGGGGGGAGTGTGCAAAGTGTGTGTACCTTTTGCAAATGTGTACAGAAGCAGGCCTTTGAAAGTGAACGGTTTTCTTCTTCTCCCCACAAACACCTCAAATGTATATGCCCTTTTCTGCTGAGGTGCACCAAGGCAACCTCATTCTTTCTTCCTTTCACAAGAGGTAAGGGAAGTTTTTGTTGCAGGACGAGTATCTAGCCTTGACATCGCTTACTATTGAGTAATCCGGCAGTCTGTAGATCTGGATGGTGGTTTCACATGTGGTGCTGGGAATGTGAGCTCTTGCTCAGTCATCCCTTCCCAGTGAAAAGGAGGGCGTGTTGAGTGAAAGCTGCATCCCAGTATCATCCTCTTGTGTCTGGAGTCGTGGTCTGGTTTTCCAGAGAACTGTTACTCCAAAGCCTTTCTTCCTGAAACTACTGCTGACAGCAAATACTTTTCAGATTCTTAGAGTTAACGTTAAAACAAACTCTTCTCTGAAGCTGTTTGCATGCCACAAGTGAGCAGTAAAGAAGGCAAAAACTTCTTCTTCTGTAAAGCTCAACTATAAATTGCTCCTGAAATAGCTCCTGTGACTCTGTGCAGCTCCAGGCCATTGCATCTGTTCCTCCGAATGGGAAACTTAATGTCCTCAGTTGTCATTCTGTGCTTCAACAGAGTGCTAGCTATAAAATATAACTCTGTTAATGCTGGAAGTGATGATGTTCGAGTAAGCGACATACTCAAATGAAGTAATAAACTTCTAGCCTTTTTTTTTCTATTTTTATTTTAAGATCCAAATACCTAATTGGAAAAATATTTAAATTGTTTGAAGCTTGCCAAATGCATTAAATGGCCAGGAGAAACAAAACATCACTGGGGCTCTCATACAAAAATTCTTGGTTTTGGAATTTACCCAATTTTACTTACTCATCTGTTGTCTCTTCTTATTTGAGGCCAGTTAAGATCATTTTGGAAACCAAGCACTTACTCCTGTATACATTTAGCTCAGAGGAACGTTGCTCATATCCAGCCAATGAGCTTGCTCATGAGAATGAACTCTGACGGCTTCATGTTTGCTGGATCTGCCTGGAAATGTGTAATAATGGATCTCTTGTTTTTCTGCCTCAACAATAGAGTCAGGGGACAAATTCCTGAGTTGCACTATTTAAAATTAAAAAAAAAAAAGAAGACGACGACAGCTGTATGAGTGGGACTGGGGCTGTTGCAGAAATCAGCTCAAACAAAGGGTGGCTCTTAGGTAGATGTGGAGAAGGGGCCTCACAAATGGATATTGATCTGCAGCAGCTGGCCCTTGAGGAAGGGGTTGGGACACAAGCGCACGCTACTCTTCCAGCTCTTGCCTTTCCATGGCCGACTTTGTTTTGCTAGTAAATTTGTTTGTAGTACAAGGCTGTATTGTCTTCCACTCATTTAACGTAGCTATATATGAGTGTGTGGATGGTAATGTGTAATAAGCTATATAAGCACTTGGGCAGCAAAATTACTGATATGGTTTCTTAGAATTTCCTGCAGCAGGTAAATTTTCTGCAGTTATGTGCATCCTTTACACAAGTTAGTGGATGGTTAAAACTCCTGGGGAACAAAGCTGAAAGTCTGTCTGTTATTGCATTTATTTATTTGGTTATAGTTGCAGTCTTTCCATTTGATGCTACTGTTTCATCTCTTATTATGCGCTCAGTACCCAGCATTTTCTCCTTGTGCTTGAGTTATTTTTGTAGAAAGAATGTGAAGGGGATCTAGGAAATTCCTACAACTGACTGAGCTTGCAAAAGCAATAGCTGGATTGAGGTGAAATTATTAGGTGAGATGTGTGAGCTGGACACATGGGAGAAAAGCCTATTTCTTTGCAAATTGAGATTTGAAACCTTCTGGCAGAATATGTTACCTTCCAGTTATGATGACTAAAATGTTCCATGATTTGGTATTTCATGGATTTATTGTCAGGAAACTATTGTCTGCTTGGAACAGTTCAAAGAATAACCCCATTCTGAACTGTTCTTAATGAGAACTCAACTTAGAATATGCTAAAATTAATTGTGCTGTTTTCCCTAAAACACCATAAAAAATCCTTCCAATTTGTGAAGCCGTCTTTCTTCCCCCTTCCCTGAGGGGATTATTCTGAAATTGAGGGAGTGATTGGAACATAATACTGTCTGGATGCTCGCAGCACTTCCAGGGCTAGGTAGGCAGTGGTGGGTGAGGAAGCTCCATGAGTGCCTGAAAAATGAGCCCAAACTCAGGATAGCTCGGATGTACAAAGACGGACCCTGGGCCAGCCCCAGTCCATGGCAGAGCTGTCACCAGAGCAAGGATTTGGTGCTCCTGGGGCTGGTGGGAGTGGACAAGGTGGAGAGCGGCTGCATAGGAGCAGGGTGAATGCCAAGTGCGGGAGAGGAGAGCTTCAACAAGTGGATGCAGGACAGGGAGCAAGGCTGGGTGGATGTAGGGAGCTGGGTAGGAAGGGAAGAGGAGGAAGAACTGCAGTATGAAGGCCAACAGCAGGGAAGGAAAAGGCAATGAAAATAAACAGATGAGATAGACAGTAGAGGAATAATATTGGGCAGCAAAACAGGTAACAGAAGGGCTTGGGAAGCAGGGAGGAATTGGAAAATCTAAAGGGTCACTCAGGGACAGATTGTTCTAGGGAAAGGAGTGAGGTTAATTGCCCAGTGCTCTGCTATGCTGGGTAGCAAAGCAAATCATCTCTGTGGGTAAAAATAGGGAGGGAGGGAGTCGTGTCTCAGCTGCTGCTCGGGCTCCCCTTTCCTTGTGCGCTCCATGCCAGAGCTATTCAAGGATTTGTGGATAAAGGACTTTGCAGAGAGCTCAGAGGGAGCCCAAGTTAAGATGTTTTTCATTACTTCCTATTTCCCTAAAAATACTCATAGGCAACTGGTCAGTAGTTCATCAGAGAAAAGCAGGTGCCGTTCTGCAGGGCATACAGTGGAGCAAGAAGTGGCCACAAGCATACGGAAAATGCATGTGCCTGTGAAGTGGGCTCGCAGAGGGACAAACCTGTGTTGGTGTTTTACACGCAGCACAAACAGAGGCTGTTCGTGGAATGCAAAATGGTTCATGGAAATAGCGCGTTGTAACTCAGGAACAGCAGCAGTGTGCATGCTGCAGCCTTACGCTTAACGCAGATGACCTGCTTCACAAAATAGCAGTAAACCAAAAGCTGAAGTGTTGCAAGACTCATACAGTAATGTTCCTGCGCTGCCTACTGGTAAGGAGAGTAAGATGAGGAGTAACACAGCACAATTTCTTTCCATGTAGTAGAAATTATAAATTTCTTTTGATATTTCTTTAGGCAAGACAGCAAGCCCAGCTGCGACATCAGATGGCAGAAGACAGCAAAGCAGAATATTCTTCCACTCTACAGAAGTTCAACAGTGAGCAGCATGATCATTACTACACACACATACCAACCATCTTCCAGGTAAGGGTCACTGGCACGGATCCAGAGTAGCTCATAATCCTGTGATAAGAGCAGGGGGGTGTGTATTGCACATCACCTCTGTTCTGTGACCCCGTCTTTTACTTTTTGGTGATTTTTGTCACTGTTAACAAATTTTATATGTGGTCTACCAACCCAAGAGGTGGAGAGCTTTGTAAGATAAGTTGTGCCTTTCTCTTAGACTAGGTATCAAGTGATCAATAATAAAGAAGGAAGGTGACATTGAATTGTCCCGCTGGATTATGGTAGTCTTTGGAGTCTTCAGTCTTGCTCTGTTCGACACTTGTGTCCATGCAGCTGGGGAATGAGAGCATTATTTGCGTTGTTGGGGCAGGAGTCAGCTGGGCATCATTACATCTGTAAATCCTCACAGCCCTTTATAACCTGTTTTCAAATCGGACTTCACAGATGTTTAAATTCAAACCACAATAATTCTGCAGTAGCAAATGTCAGAGGGCTTAAGCAAGCTTGCTGATTATGGCTTAGGGTGCCTAAAGAAAGATTGTAGAGAAAGAACCAAAAAGCCGTCAGATTTATACTGGCTGAAGAGCTGAGTTTGTGCTTGACTGAAGGGAGAGGTTAATGGAGCAGAACAGGAGAAGTCCTAAATGACTGTTCCATTGTAATGGGTCATAAGCATCAGAAGTGGAAAATACTACCTCTTGAAAGGAGATAAGGTCACATGCTTCTCATCTGATGAGAAATAACTGATAATTTGCTGCAGAGGAAATACACATTTCCTTATCCATAGCTGGAACTTCTTAGCTGAACAGAAACCTCCTCTTTTACTTTATGTAAAAAATGATGAACTTTGTGTCTTGAGATAAATTATCCCTGGCATCAGATAGAAAATTTTTGCAATATATTTGTGTTTAACACTAGATCTGGTAAGTGCTCTGATTTGTAGGTGAACATGCTTAAAGTACTGCAGTGTCTTTTTTACTACCAGTGCACCAGGAAGCTCAAGTGCTTTCTGTTAGATGTTGAAGTAAGTTGTTTTGTAAAGAATTTATGTTGCTTGTGGACCAGTCAAGGCAGTGGGAGTTTTTAAGCTGACAGTGCTCCAGAAGATTTCTGTAGTCTAATGTGAAACAGGCCTTTCCTGTTCATGCCCTTCTGTATCCTGTTGTAATCTGTCATAATAGCGTTATGCCACATGCAGTTTGGCTCTGTTTTAAACGAGGGACTCATGGAATAGATGCTGGAGATTGTGGCAGTGAATCCATTGAGCAACACTTAAGAAGTCCTGGTGTGAACAATACATGATGTACAGGACTGCCTGGAAACCAGAAATTACCTTCTAGGGCAAAGGAAAGGGGAGAGATGAAGATTTTTGTTTGCTTGGATTCTGAATTGGAATGAAAATAACATCTGAAAGAACATGTGCAGAAAATCAAAGCGTTTGTTACAGAAATTCTTTTTAAAGCCTTAGGAGCCATCCTTAGAAAGTCTAAAGCTGGGGTTTGACAAATCAGCATTTTTTAACATGAAAGGTTAATTGAATAAATCCCAGTAATAGTAACAGAGATTATTTCTAGAATGACATTTTGATGTTTGAGGGAACAATATCACTTGGTGCCTTGATAAGAACAGCTGTCCTAGTTTCTTCTTAAAAATATATTTAAACCAGAAATTTTAAAGTAGCTGATGTATGCTGGGGAGAAAAAAATGGTTGAAAGTGTGAAGTTAAACTTCTTATTTGATCTGAATGTAATGTAATATTTTAGAAAATACAAGAGATGGAGGAGAGAAGAATCGTGAGGATAGGTGAATCCATGAAAACTTTTGCAGAGGTCGACCGCCAAGTGATCCCCATCATCGGAAAGTGTCTGGATGAAATAACGAAGGCTGCAGAATCAATTGATCACAAGAATGTAAGTGTTGCATTGTTTGGATTGTTGATTGTCATCTTCAGCACTGATCACTCGCATAGAGACTGAAATCCTGGGGCCAGGCTGCAGCACCAGGGCTTTGTAGTGGCTGAACTAAACCAAAGAACAGCTTCTTGTCCCAAGCTACTTTGTCTGAGGCAGGATGTGCTCAGATTACTTCCAAATCTACTTAACACTAGAAATGCCACACTCCTTTTTTACTACTTTTTTTTTATCCTTTTGGGAATATTCTTCCCTTTTACTGTGATAATTACTTTTTGAAATACTGTAATTGAAAATCAGGCTTCTGTGTAGCATATGGAAGATGGTGGGCATAATTCCAGATACCTGATAATCACCAGTTCTTGTTCAGATGGGTTCTGTGTCTAATAGTCAGAAAACAGAATGTTGCACAAATGTCTTCATTCCGGGTTTATAATAATGGAAGTTTTTAAAGTATTGGCTACATGAATGACTGCAAACAACTGGCAAAATTTCTACTTTACTATAAAACTTTTTCTTTGCAGATCTGAGGTTTGCTAGCAATCTGTAAACGAGCTCTTGCAAATCTTGATTTCTGAACATCGTTGTAGGACGAAAAAGAAGCCTTCCTGTTAAACAGGCTGATGAAGAGTTGGGTTGAGGTTCCCGATGTACAGTTAGCACAAGGGCAACTGTGTTTCCTATTTTGTTTCAGAATGATCTGCTCCCTTGGTAAATGAAGTCTCTGCTCGCTCTTTCAGCCCTTCTCATGGATCACATTAGTGCTTCAAATACAAACAGCATGTGTCTTGCTGGCGGTTTGAATTTCCCATAGGCTTTGTCACTGGAATCTTTTCTGAGCTATTCAGTGCCCAGAGCCTGGAGGCTGCCATTAATTGGCAGCATAAGCCTGAGGCTGAAGTTTTGAAGTGAATCCACTGCTTTCTGCTCAGCAATTGCTCTCACAGAGAGCAGTGTAAGAAACCAAGGAATCTGAACATGAGTCTTACAGGGTGGGAGAAGGGGGGGTTGGGACACGGATTCCCATGTCAGGACAATGTACCCTTCTTGAGGCTCAGCACTGGTGCTTCATGGTGACATCATGTTTGGGAGGTTCATACCTAAGCCAACACTCTGCTTGAATCTTCCAGTGAGGTCTTAACAAAACACACACAAGGCTTAAACTTGGTGCTTGAATCGCTGTGAATTTTACAGTCCAGTTAGTCTCACTCGTACTCAGATAAGGGGGATTGGTGGCTCACGTGCACGAGCGTGACATTAGAAAATGATGGCTCTAAGCTTTAAAATCTAAGAGATCTCCTGTAAACGCCATGCTAACAAATGTATTAAATCAGATTTGTTATATCTGAGCAATTACTAAGGGTTTAGCATGTTCTATCTGAAAAACAGTTATGTCCATGAAGGGTTTGTTTTTCTTAAATTGAGGACTTTTTTCATCATAGGAACAATAGTTCCTAACTTTTTAAAATTCTGATAAGTGACATGCTTGTCCTTGCCCTTCTGTTGCATGCAGGTCCTGCCCCTTTGTAAGGATGGCCTTAAGTGCACACAGTAGCAGTTCAGAAGCTGTATTTTCTCTGCAGATAATGTACCGCTTTTGCCACTAATGCAGAGTGTTACAGCAGACCTTTCCGACCTCACTCCTTCATGTTCTAAGAAGCAAGTTTGGGCTCTTTTAGGTTACAATCAGGAGAGTTTCTCCATTTCCTCCAAAGATTCAAATTGAAGGTTGTCTCTTTAACTCATCTATATGCATCTTGAAAAACTCTGGATAGGAAAGTCAACTGGATCTGTGCTGGAGTCAACTTTGAAAATGAGGTCGGGTTCCAGACAAGTTGAATGCAAGGACAGCTGGTGATCACATAGTACAATGGTGAGCAAAACCTAGAGCCTGCTGAGCAGGAAAAGCTCTGTGTGAAACACTGGCCCCACACAGACACGTGTTTCCCAGCTGGGAGCAGATCTCCAGGATCTGGAAATGATAAAGAAAAGGGACAGCATCACCCAACTTGAAATATGTAAGGTCAGACGCTCTGACCCTGGCAAAAGGCCGTTTGGAGTTCTCACTTAGCTCTTGGTGTCCTTTGGCTTTACTTTCACTTTTTCTAGGCAGCTATCACATGGAGAGCTACTGAAGAAGGGGAGAGGTTAAATGAAAGCTCTGCTCTCTGTGCAGTAAGTTCAGTTTGGAAACCAGGGCTTTTACATTAGTTGTAGTTGTTCTATTTAAAGATGTATTGGCCAGAAAGTGGGGGGGCGGATGACACCTAACTAGGGAGAACACCCAATTCTGGTAATTTACCTTGTGTACCAAACCACATGTCAGCTCTAGCTGAAAGGATGTAAGTTCTGCAGGTTTTTCTGCTGTCAGGAGAATGTTACCAGCTGATGGTAAGGTGTTAGTGTTTAAAAAAGAAAACCAAAATAAAAGCAGCAGAACGTAGCACTTCTTGTAGGTATCTCGTAGCTTTTTGATACTTGATTTTCAGCTTTGGGTAGGTTTATTACAACCATTGCTCTATGGAGTTGTAGTTCCTGTGGTATCTGTCAACCACTATGATTTCTAGCATCAAAATTGTGTAGTACAGTAGTAACGAAGGATATATTTTGATAGTGACTTTGAAACTGTAGAAGTGCAGGCTGATAACAGGATTCTTTTCCATGGCCAGCTCCATGTCCCGTCCCTCTGAGGATGCTAGCAGGATTTTGGAAGGTCGCTTTTCTTCCAGGGCCCCTATTTTGTTGGATAGTGTTAAGAACCAGAATGATACATGGGAAGGATTTAATACTTTATATATTCTCTGCAGCTTAAATAGTACAAAGTTCTGCATCATGTCTGCTTGCAAAATGGCCAGTCTTTCAGACTTCGTTGCTAAATTTCCAACTGTACAAATAGAATTGCTTTGTGCCATGACTGGAGTGTACAGAATTCCCGCTAATAGCAATAGAACCTATCTGGATTTAGCTGGGAATACTGGTTAGCCCCATGTTTGTAATGCAATTGAAAATATGCTTCCTTTTCATCTTATTTTAACACGTCCACACCACAGAGGTCATGTTGCAAGGGTAAGCTGGAGTGACTGCTGGGTGAACCTATGCAGAACTTGCTTCAGAATGCTCTAGCAGCAGATAAATTTAATTTGTTATGGACTTTGGAGTTCCTGTTATGACATTATCTCTGTGATACACGGAGCATGATGGTTATTTTTAGCTCCATTGTAGTGGAAGGATGTTTTGACTAAATGGAAGGAACATTGTAAAACTTAAGAGGAAAAAATGAAAAGCTCCATGTGCAGGCTAAAATACCAAGAAAGTATTTAATGTAACCTTGTGTGTGTTTGTAGGCTCTTCTCTCTTCCTTCTTCATCTTGCTTTCATGACTATTATTAAAAATCTGTTCACATGTTTAGATCTCAAGATGTTTTAATGTCAAACTAGGATGAGATAACAGAAAGTGTTGTTCTGCCTCCCTCAAAATTGTGTAGGAATTTCACAGTGCACCTGATAGACTGAGGATCTTAAATCTTCATTTTCTTCACAATCCCATGAAGACTTCTGCAAAGCTTTTCCTGTAGCTGTGTTTTGCTCAGTAGCACCTGGCCTCTGGATATATTTATATCCCACTAGATTCCTCATGAATAGTGTTTTACCTACGGCCAAAAGCAGAATCTGTGAAATGCCTTCAAAGCAACAAGTTCATCTTTATCTAAACAGGGTGGTGGTGCTCCTCTCTAGAAGCTGATGAGATATTTGTGTGCCATGGCACAGTTTCTCTACTGATCTTGGAAGAAAACTGTTAGAACAGTATATCATAAAAATCTCTCTTAGCAAGAAGTAAAGTAGATACATGTCTCTAATTTTTTTTTTTTTGAGTCCATTAGATTTAAATGCATTTGGCAAGCTGAGGTGTGAATTTGAGCTTATGTGTAATTAATTGTTTGTGGACGTGACTAGGAAGAATGCTATATATTGTTTTTGCTTTGATTTCTTTTGGTTTCTTTATCAAAAAAAAGAGCAACACCACAGAGTATGTGGGTAGAGTGTGGCTGACTCGCCTCTGGTGGTAGTGACAGGCGACTTGTGTGACCTTGGACTGCTCAGTTGGTGGGGAAGCTCATAAGGGGAACTCCTGCCAGTTCCTGTAGCCAGGCTCACAAGGACCAGCTTGTCAGCTTGTGGCAGTGTGATCACTCAAGAGCTCCTTCAGACAGGAGTGTTTGTTGGGATCTCCCACGAGCGTCCTTACAGCTGCACAACCAGCAATTCCATTCCTGAAATCATTGTTAGGGATCTTTTTAAGTTACCTGCTCAGTTCCTGAAGTGTGATCACTTTTCTAATCAGTAAGGTTAACAATGACAAGCACTTGGTCACTGTCACTAGTAGACAGGAAAAAATCTTTAAAAGATGTTAGTATCAGAATGTTGATTTTTGTGTTGGAAAGGAAGCAAAGGGGATGGAACCATTGCCAGGCTGTGGTCGGACTCAGGGGAAGGTTAGAGTGAAGAGACCTGAGCTTACTCTTCCTAAGCATCATCTTTAGTTGACTACAATAACCTGTGCTTTAATGATAATTATGTATTTTTTATTTCCCTGACTATGACCAGTCCTCTGCTTTTCATCTGTTGGTATTTTGATAACGACCGGTCTCAGTGATAGCTCTGCAAATTGGCTAAAATTTCCTAACAGGAATAATGGACGGTTTGAGACTAAAGCTCACCTGCTTTATTTCCACAGATTGTTTGTTCATTTAGCAATCTATTCTGAACCTGAGATTGTAGCCATTTGTACTCCCAGCTGTAATACCTTCTGACTGATAAGAGTTCAAAACTTTTGTTCTAGGTGGGGCAGTGGCTGTTTGTTTTTAACTGCATTTATCACTTTAGTATCTGGGAGTATTAAATTTTACACATCAGAGTGCCTTGTTTTGGTAGGATACTAGGTACCTAGGTGTGAGGTTTGCTGTTTATTTGTTTTTAAACACCTCATAGTAGTGAGAATAGGTCCAAGAGAAGTGCCCTGATCTTGAAGCAGAAGGTGGAGACCCTTGTATTGATCCCGGTCTCTGGAAGGGTGTTTGTTCCCAGGAATAAGACTGGTCACTGTAAGGGTTGGTTGCCACACAGACAAACTTTTGCCTTGTACTTTTTTTGGTTTTGTTTTTCTATGCCACCAACTTGATGACAGCCCTCACCTGAGACGTTTACGCTTGTTCTGAATCTGTCCCATTCCAGGATTCGCAGATGGTAATAGAGGCCTTTAAATCAGGGTTCGAGCCTCCGGGAGACATCGACTTCGAGGATTTCACGCAGCCGATGAAGCGGACTGTCTCTGAATCCAGCCTTTCCAACTCCAGAGGGGATGGGAAGTCCGAGCCGAAGTTTGGTAGCAAATCCAAGGGCAAGTTATGGCCATTCATCAAGAAAAATAAGGTACTGATGTGCAAACTTGAGCTTAGTGCTAGTGTGTGTGTAGTCAATAACCTCTGTCTTGTCTAGTAATCCTGGCAATGACAAAGTTTTAAAGAGAATTTTAGATTCAGAAAGTTAATAACTGATGTCTTAATGTAGTGTTTTGTTGTAATCTTTTGTTACTTAAGTTTCTTTGTCTTTTAATTTTGTTCTTGTATAATTTCTTTAATTATGTTGCAGTTTTAATATTAATTTAACTTTAGTTGTCACGTCTCTGCCATGGTCCATTTCTGTTCCTAACTCGGAAGGAATCGTGTACCACTTACCTAGGGCCATGTGTGCGAACTAACGTTGTGACCTTTGGGAAGCTTTCATGTGGCATTACTGTTTTGACACTTCTAAAACTCTCCTTGGCTTTTCATTTGCGTTACCTTTTCAGTCTGTGCACTGGGTTCAGCAGTTGGGTGGCTGGGAACAAGGATTTGCTGGGATCCATTCTTCTTAAGCACAACTAACGGAGCATAACTAACTGAGCAGTTGACTTTTTAAAAGACCACATTAACTTATGTATCCATTAAACCTTTCCCATTTCACTGTCACATTTTACACCATAATGCATGGCAGCATTTATCTGGGGTTACCAGAACGTGTCAGGGTGACTGGACTGAATCAGTTTTCAGTAACACTGATGGAAGCCCAGAATAGCTTCATTTTGATCTCACCTTTGCTCTGACCCTTACCAAGCCCTGCTGCGAATTGCAGAGTCAAAAACTCTACCTGTTCAAAATGGGTCATTCCTGTCGTGCTTTGTAAGAGACAACTCTCTGGTGCTTGCATCAGTGTAGCCAGAAACAAAACCCAGGACTAACTCCTGAGCAAATTCACAGAGTAATTTGTAAAAGTGAAGTGTGATGCGCATTACTGAGGTATGATTTGAAAGCAGGAAGGAATGTGGTTTGTTGTTTTCCAGATAATAGAAACGCTACTGGGCACTAAGGTACCTTCCTTATCTGATCCATTTAAATTCAGGTATTTGTAAGCTCTATCCATATGCATTATTCCGAGCTGTCCACAGAGCGAGGTCAGGGCAATTTATGGGGATAGCGCTGCATGGAAGAGTCTGCATGAGCTTCCTGTCAAAATACTTTTGTGTTACTCTTCTGTTGCACCACTTATTAAACTTCCATTTATCACATTCTTCATTTAACACAACTCTTAAGATACTGCTTTCCCCCCCCTCTTTTGAACCATGGCCTTTAATATTTAATTATTTAATTGGTTTTTTCTCTGGATTTCAAATATTGGTTTTGATGCTTATTTTCGTTTTGTGTTTTATCTTTTTATTTTGGTTTTTATTCTGTCACTTCTCCATCTCTTATACGTAGCTTATGTCCCTTTTAACATCCCCCCATCAGCCCCCTCCTCCTCCCCCTGCCTCTGCCTCACCCTCTGCTGTTCCCAACGGCCCCCAGTCTCCCAAGCAGCAAAAGGAACCCCTCTCCCATCGCTTCAACGAGTTCATGACCTCCAAACCCAAAATCCACTGCTTCAGGAGCCTAAAGCGCGGGGTAAGTTCTCCTCTGGATACCTCTCTCTGGTTCTTTCTCTTTTCTTTCTTTCTTGCGCTTTTATTGCACGTTCTGTTATGTAAAAACTTGTTTTGTTTTGTGAACAAATCCATTGTGTTTTATCATAACATGCAGACGAATCCAAGGAATCCCAACCTATAAAGCCATTTGTAGTCAAAAACCCCACAATGAAACCACAAAAAGTACAGTTGCTGATGGAGGTTTTTGGGAAGGAGGGATTGTCCGAAGCAGGGAATGAAGAGCTGAATATTAAGTAATTCTCACGTAGAAGTCATTGATTTAGTAGCCGTGTGTGTGTCTGTGGCAGGGCAGGTTTGGAGGAGCACCATTCAGAGGTTCACGCTGACCCTGTGGTCTACCTTAATGTGAGAAATTTTCCTCTCTGCAGGTCAGCTCAATGTCTATCAGGAGGCGGAGAGCCGATTAGGATGGGTTCTAGAAAGTAATTTTTCTGATTTCAGTTGGTGTAAGTTCAGGCGTTTCTCTGAAATCATCTGACAGCGCTTGCTGGGGTAGTGGGGAGATGACTTCCCTGTGGTTTGTGGCCATCTGTGCTTCTGTGTGCAGCTTCTGTTCCGAGGCTGGGCCTCAGCTCGTGCTCCAGGTGCTGCAAGCCTGCTTAGTAAGCCTGAGTCTTGAGAAGGTGAGATGTGAAAGATTAACTGATTCTAAGTGATATTCAAGTTGTGTATATGGTACATGTGAGCTTTAAACCAGGGCTTCTGTGTGAGCGGAGACTGAGGGAGAGCCAAATTTAATGTTCACTGCAGCTACCTCGGTTGCAGTTGGCTCTAAATATTTGGGGCTGACAGTTCTCAAGGACCTTAACTGCATCCAGTAGCATGAAGTTTCAATAAGTTGGGAAAGTTTGATTTGGTTCATCTAGAGAGCCTAAGAAATCCTGCTTCCCAACAAGTTTATCACATCTGCCTTTGGGCCTCCTTGAGCAGACGGTGTGGGTTAAACAATTTTTTAAATGTCCATAGAAAACTTAAAACCCTGCCATGCTCTTCAACTTTTTTCTTATTAATTTTAAATGTGTTTTCCACAGTTTTTCTTCTTGACACTTTTTAAACATCAATGAAATATCTTTGCAGAAATACTGAGTTGAAAAGCTGTTTGTAATAGCTGCCATTCTTGCAAACTGTGGAGGAAAGACATTAACAGAGAGTTTGTGCTTCCCAGTGCTTGCACACAGTTTAAAATCATATTCTGTGTGCAAAGAATCGGTCTAGTGTAGAGCTGAGGGGTTCTGAGGGATTAAGGTTTGAGTTTTCCCCTGCCAGCAACTCAAGTGCAGTTTGTTAGATGCTGCTTTGCACATTGTATGATGCAAAGAAGCTGGAATCCTTGGGATTCACTGGGTGTAGATCAAGCTGGAGCAATGTTTTGTGACCCATCGCTGCTGTTCTAAGCTCAGCGCCTTTGTCTCCTTCGCTGCTGATAAGAGTAGGAAACACAGCCTGAATTTTCCTGGGTCAGCTGCTCTGTTCCTGTTGCTGACAGCAGCTGTGGCTTTATTGGCAAACTGATGTTGAAGTGTTTGTGCTGAATTAAATGCTCTCATTGGTGGTCTTCATAATCAGTAAGTAAAACGGCAGGTCCCTGAGATAAAATTTTCCATTTTTCGAACAAAAAGAAGATTCCCTGAAGCTTGCGTGTGTCACAGCTGTGCTGAAAACCGCTGGCATGGCCTGGCTTTGGCTCCTAGGCTAAGGTCTTTAGAATTATTTCCTCCTACAAAAATTACAGGAAGGAGACACAAGTGTTCAGTATTTTAAAATGGTTTTTGTAGAGTAGACTAACAGCAAGGAAGTTACTACTTTTAAAAGGCTGAATTCTGCTCCAGGGACTGCTCTGCCATTTAGGGCAGAGGGCTGGAGCTGTATAAAAGTAGAGATGATTTCAGTGGGGAACTTCAGTGGTTAGTTACAGAGAATTGAGAACAGTGATGTAAATAGTGTTTCGTCTCATCTGGTTACAGATAGTACATTTAAAAATAAAAAAGATGGTGTTATTTACAGGATGGCTTTCAGTTCTTTGATAGGGAGTTGCCATTTAACGGGACACTCAGAACCCCAAGAAATAACAGTTCTGGTGCTTTTCATTGAGGAAGCGGGAAGTTTCTTAGCTGTCCAAAGGCAGGGTCTGTGACTGTACCTCCTTCCTTCAGTTGCTGTTTGGCTCAGAGCATCTTTTCTCAGCGGCTTTTATGGACACAGACAGTCTTTCAGTTCTGCTTCTGCAGCAGCCGACCTGGAGGATGTGCTTGGAGGTGGCTGGCTTGGTGGCACCGCTACTGCGGGTGGGCATCTGGCAGCTGTCCTCACACGGGGTGGCACTGAGACACTTTGGAGAGCAAGGCACTGCTGAAGGGGAGGGTTTGGATTGAGATCTGGTGCTCCACCAGTGCCATGCATGGAGGAGAATATTGAAAATAGTGCTGAATATTTCTCATTGGATGTAAAAATACTAGTTTGTAGATCCCCGGGCACTTCTGACATTTGTATTTTAGTACAAATTCTTATTTAGTGAGTATTTGGCTGTTTAAACAATTATAACTAATAGATTCTAATATTTCCTGAAGAAAGGCCTTTGTTTTATGGATTAACTATGAGAAGTCCAAGCGAGTCTGAGGAATTCTGCATACCTTATTGGTTTTAAGTGGTTTGTGTGGAAGGTGGAATAATGAGAACAATTTCCTATAATCATCCCTGAAATCCCTCAAATTTCTGCTGACGCATTAATTAAAAATGTGCCAGCAAAGGCTATTGCTAAATTTTCATTGAAACCTTTCACTATGTCCCCTATTTCATTTCCTTCCCGTGTTAGCTACCAGGATGTTTGTATGTAAACACATTTCCTGCCTGACTCACCCACAGTGCTGGGGGCCAATGTTCAGATCATTGCCTCTCCTTCCAGAGAGGTTGGTTCCTCTAGAAATAAGGAGCAGGAGAGACTGCAAAGCTCTGGCAGCTCGCTCTGTCTGATTTGAAAACTTGTCAAGTTAGTATTTCAGAGGTCCTTGGTGATTTATGTTATACAAATAGTCAGACTAAAAGATCATGGAAGTGCTGTATGGCTTTCAAAAATAAAATAATTCGAACCAGGCAAAAAATAAATCAAGAAACCCCCTAAATACTGTTAATTTATCAAAATGAGTGACTGGCATTTGTTTCAACTGATGTGGTTGATATGACCCCTTTTATATTCAGTACAGCCAGGTAATAGTGTTAATTCTACTCTCAGTACATGAAGTTTTATAATATTTCCTTTTCTCAATTCTGCCAAATCGAAAAGCATCTGAAATTTGCTCAGGAGCATGAGCAGTAATGTTACAAATACTGGGTTGTGGTGTTGCCAGAGATATTAGGAGGACCTAGAGGGAAACTCTCCTCTACACAGAAGAACATTTGCTCTGTACAGAAGTCCATCGGTGAAGCAGCTTTTGGAAAGGTCGTGCAGGGAGCCAGGAACCAGTGCACTGTAACGGGTTTGGCTTCGGACACGGGGTAATTTCACTTGCTCTGAATATTGTCCCTGCGCTGCTGGTTTTGTCTGGAGGCAGAATCCCACTCCAGACACCTTGCAGTAAGGTGACCACAAGGGATTTGAAGTGTTATTTGAGAGTCTTCAACCCAATTGTCAAGCAGGTCCTTCCTGGCTTGCTGGATAAACAAGGAGCTGTTTACTCTACAAATGCCAGGGTAGCAATTTGTTTATTTCAGAGGAAGCTGGATCATGCTCCTTTTTTGCACTGGCTTAAGAAGTGCCTGAGAAGGAACTACTTAATGTGAACAAGTCTGGTAGAAATTAAGGCCTTTAACAGGATAAATACCACCTGCAAAACTGGTCAGTTGTAATGGACCCTTGAAACACGAGTGCATGGATTCTTCTACAATTCCTCCATGAAATCTTTGATACCAGAATGTGTCTGGAGAGGCAGTGTGGTTTAGTCATTTCCTTATAGAGTTTTAGTTTAGCATCTTAAGTTGCATTTGGAAAGAGAAATTATAAAACTAAAGCGGAAAAATCACTAGTGACTGTTAAAATGAATTATATAATTAGTAATTACATGTCCTGTGCCCAGCCTCGTTTTAATTTTGCTTCCAAACCAAAAATCAGATGAATCTTGTTTTTATGGAAGGAAGCAGATGCCTGAACAATTTACAACAGATGCGAGGTTAATGTAGAGGTGCCAATACCAGTATCACTGGTCACTGCCAATGTGAAATCCTTGTCTGTTTAAAATTTTTAAAAAAGGTGTTGACTTCTGTCAGTCAATGGTTTTCTAATCACATTTTTGTATTTTCCTCAAAGCTGCTTTCTCCTAACCCTGACAGCAGAAATGTCCATTAAAGAGAATACCATAAAACTGTTACAGCACTCATCATGGATCAGAACTAGACAAAGAAAGGGGAGAAAGTCTCTTTTATGCATTTGTTGGGTTTTGGTTTTTTTTTTTAATGCTGCTTCTGGTAGCCCTTTTAAAAGGCAGTATAAAAGTATAACACTGGCAATCAACTCTGTCTCTTTAGGGAAGTTAAAGCCAGAAGAGTACAAAAAATGAGGAACCACTTACATAACTCATAATTTCATTTATGCTTGCTCTGCTTTTTCTAATTCCATTTTGAGGACAAAGAAAACTCAGTACTCTGCTGGTTGATATTAATTTTGTGTTCTTTTGTTTTATTGCTATAGCAGCAGTAACATCAGCACCTTTATTTAAAGAGCAATACTTCTGAACTAACAAAATCCAGGGGTAGAACTTACACCTTTGAATTACCCTGCGTGGCGTTTTGTGGACTTGCCTTTTCTGTCCTACCTCGCAGACTGGGTTGTGACTGAGCAGAGAGGACAGGTCTGGGAGCTGGGATGCAGATATTACTGTCGGTACCTGAGTTCCACCCCCCAGACGCTGCCAAAAGGCTCATGGAGGGACTTTTGTGGTTTCCTTTTTGGTGAAAGTTGTTGACTTCATGACAATGTGATTTTATTTCCATTGCACCGGTTAATGTTTTCCCTCCCCATCCCTCTGTGACGTACTGTGTAGTCTTCTCCCTCAACACTGCTGTTGGTCTGCCAGTACTTTGTTGTTCTGTGAGCATGCAGAAACAGCAAACCAAACAAGCCCCCCGCCTCCTATCTGCTCTGTTCCCTGCCCCCGGGAATACTTATTATTCGAATGTAAGTGTATAAATCTATGCCAAGACCAGCGGGTTTTTTTGGTGGGTGGGGTCATTAAAGCCATGGTTTATTCTAGTACAGAGAGATAGGTGTTTTCTTAAACAGTGCGTGTTTAAGCTAGCGTTTTAAAATATGAAATTTAATTATTTTTGTGGGAATGCTAAACTCTTTAATATTCGCCTAGTTTCTAGGAAGCTTCCAGTTTGCACTTAAAGGCTAGTTAAACGCCAAGCTGTCTTTTGCTGTAGAAGCAGTAAACACAGAGGTGCCGTGTTCGTCGCCACCATAACGGATTTGTTTTCTCTTGCTGACTCACCAGCAGACACAGTCTTTGTATATTCACAAAGAACTCATGAAGAGGACTTTAGGGACACCCACGTGTGCCATTGAGGCTAGGGAATATGTTGTAAGTCCGCGTATGGTGTGATCAGCCCATACCGTTGCTACACAGTCGCTAACCCCACTTACAACGCCATCAGTGTGTGCTGTGGAAATGTGCTTTGTACAAGATAAAAGGAAAATTTGGTGGGAGGCAAGTCGCAGCTTGCTGTGTTATGTGCAGGAAAGATCTGTCTGCTAGTCCTGGAAATGCTGAAATTGGCACCATTAAAGTAGCTGGACCTGTGAAATTCAAAGTACCACAAACAGGTTCCATTTATTCTAAATTATTTTGTCAATTCAGTCCTGAGCATCGTGAGCCAGCCCCCGATTTACTGCAGTGCAGAAACACGTTCTGTGCCTGGGTCGTGGAGCACTCTGTGGAGCTTTCTGATGCTTCCTTGAACTCTCTGTAATGATGATAGTTCATGGAATCAAGATATGTGACCTCTAAATCGGATACCTGAGTAAAACAGAGTATGGGGAGATTGTTACAGGGCCCTAAGAAAGAAGATGACCTTTTGGTTGTGTGGAAGCCCAGTGATTTATTTCAACAGTGTTTTCTGTAAGTGAGGTTAGTGGCCGTGACTGTCCAATAACACATGGACTTGCTGGCTTTCATGCTCTCTCATGTGTTATTGAAGCTTGTGGCTCTTAGGCTCTTCATTTCTTCCCTGCTAGATGTCTTTACAATTGACAGCTTGAAACAGATTTGCTCATTTTGAAGAAATGTAATTTATTTGATTGTTTAGGGGGGAAAAATGCTCCTGCTCTCCCAGGAGCAGTGAGCAAATTTCTAGCTGTGAAAACCCAACAGAATAGACAAAAGTAGTTACTGAGTGTTTAATGCAGATTTACTTTGAGTCTGCTTATGTGTGTTTATAGAAACTGAATTGCTCTCATGTAAAACTACGAATATATTTCAGAAATGGAAAACTGTGAATATGACTTATTTCAGCATTTCATTGTTTCCAGTCTATGATTTGCTTTGTTATTTGTACTGGTTATAACAATTCCTGATGTACTATTTGGAAATGCTATTAATAAGTTCTCTATTTTTGTCATACTTAACAGCATAAGAATTCGGCATACAATGTCTATAATCCTTTTCAAATTTGCTGAATTTACAGCAAAAGAATAGTCTTGATGCAGATGATTCTTCGCAGTAGTGTAGTGCCTTTAGAGTGAGTAGTGTTTAGAAACTAGCGCATGTAGCATATACATTTGTGCCTTTTATAGAGTGCTTCATAGGTAAATATTTATTCTGCACCATGAGTCTTGTCTGTATATATGTACAAGGATCTCAGTTTGTGCCGATCATGTCTATGCTAAAGTTCACAGGAGTGCTAAAGCAATTATGCAAACAAAAGCTGCCTACGCTGAGTTTCTTCAGCATCGTATTTGAGCTCATTCTTTCTCCTTCCTGTCCAACTACTCTCTCAAATGGAGGTTTGTTTTCTTTTTTTAATGGCCTCATAGCAGAGAGAGTGGATTTCTTCCTTGCACTGATTATTATCACGTTTACTTCCTAATGGACTGAACTTCAGCGGGAGGTTTAACTGCTGCGTTGTCACTGATCGCATCAGGTCAAATGGAGTATTTCACTCTTTATTTTCAAGGCCGTACATTTTCCTTGAATGGTTGGCACGTATTGCTGTGCAAATTCTCCTAACTACTGATCATTGTTATTTTTGAGAACTGCGTTTCTTAAATCATCCTGTCAGAAACATCACAGAGGTGGAGCCACCTTTATTCCAAATCCAATCCTAAAGAGCTGTGCTTTTGCTAAAAATGGAGCGTCTGTTTGAGAGCATCATACCCAGGAGCTGTTGGTAGTGAAATAACGGAGAAGTCTCCAATGGAGTGAGGTTCCAAGTCTCACAGCACAGATCATTGCTGGGAGCCAGAGGCGTTTTCCCGCTCCATGATTCAGCTGTCTTTAACACCGAGGAGGTGCTTTTATGCGCCTACAAGTTTGTTGCATAGTTTGAGCATTTCACAGCTGTCCCCAGAGAGCTGCTTGGACAGACACAGAGCAGATTGCTGGAGGAGCCCGGCTGCAATCTCAATTCTCCCTTTAAAATCCCTTCTGATACCTCCAACAGCAACTAACTTGTGCTCCATAGCACAGAACAGAAAAGCACCATAGCGCTGTTAGTCTCCCTGTCTCTCAGAAAACCTTCTGAATTGCAGCTCTCATAACATCTTGCAAAGCTGGAAGAGGCTTTGGTCATTTTGGTGCTCGCCTGCCTGGGCACGTGTGTTCATCTGGCTGTTCTGAGACCCTCCAGCTCTGCTGAGAGCTGGACATGCAAGTGATGGAGGGCAGAGGCAAACCGGGCTGCTGTGCAGGCTCTTGAAACATACACTTCTTTTTAGTCTTACTTTCCCAGAGGAACTAAAAGATAATGTTTTGGCTATGTACCAGGAAATGTGGTAACCTTTGAAGAATTAGATCATGTATATCGCTTAAGGAGCTTGAATAATGTCTTACTGTGCTGTCATAGAATCAATTTGGTCTAAAGAGAAGATACTTTTTTTTTTCCCCCCTTTATTGATCCTGCCCTTGTCTGACTTTATAGCCAAAGTTCGTTTAAGACAATTTGTTTTTGAATTCTTCAAGAGCACAAGATGACTCTACGTGACTGCTTGGGCAGCGCTGTACGCAGTCACCGGGATATTGCAGGGATGTTGTCCTTTGGAGCTAGGAAATGACTGGAGATCGCTGGAGATCCTGTCGTGCTTTTTGCTGCTGGAGGCCAAGTGCTGTGCCTTACCTCTTCCCTCGGTCTTGGCTGGGTGTTAGCCTCCCTTTCTTAAGCCCTAAAACATCTGATGCTCGTGACTGCATTTCAGCACATTTTTGATTTACAATGACTTTCATATATTTGCACATTCTGAGTTTTTTTCCACTTCAGAGATGTTGCCGTAATGAGAAAAATCACCGTTGTTGTAGCCAGATTTTCACCTGGGGTGCTAAAGCGGCCGTGTTGAGCTACAGCACGTCCCCATTTGTGTCTGGCAAGGACACGGCAGCTGCCTGATAACGCTGGCCCATCTTGTGAACTTTTGCACAGATCCGTTAGTGTTACCCATTTTGCCTTCCAACAGCAAGGGGATTATGTGTCATTTTATTGTAACATCAGGCTGAAAAAGTTCCTCTTCTACTGATGCACTGTTGTTTTTTCTCTTTCTCCCCCCACCTTGTATCTCTCCAATTTTTACATGAAGCTTTCTCTCAAGCTGGTAAGCACATTTACAGCATGCCTGTCCTGTGTTTTAATCACAATTTCCCGTGTGTGTTTTAATGTGCACTGTGCCACATGTGACATGACACTGAAATTAACTGTTAAATTTGTTTCTTCTTTGTGTTTGCTTTTTTTGACATTTATCAGATAACTCTGAATACACAGGTCTGGAGTCTAATAGAGGTGATCGGAATTCAGTCTTTCTAATAAGCTGCTAAAAAATTAACTCTAATATATAGTTTAGTTTTCACTTTTATAATCTAGGGCTATGAAAATGTAGAAAAACAGTATTGAGCAATTCTACCACTTCATTAGTATATATTAAAACATTTAAAGGGGGCGGGGAAAAAAAGTCTCTGTGCTTGCTGGACTTTTTCCAGAGAGAAATGCATGTCTTTGTGTAACAGCCGCAAAGTTTGCTTTCCATGTCCAGGTGTTACTGGAAATATGCATCATTATCACCTACATTTTACAGCCCTATGTAGTCCTTCAGAATAACTAATAATGATATTAATTAAAGTTCTGTAAACCTTAACCAACAAGGTTAACTCGATCAAATGGAGAGATATACATACATATGAATCCTAAATTCTATCTTGGATGCAGCTGGGAAAGTTTCTTGAGCTACGGTAAGATGATACGTTGGAAGGGGAAGGGGTAAACACATTTGGGGAAAGCAAACTGAGCTGAACTTCATACACAAGGTACCATATTGCTTGAGATACTCCACACCTCGATGTGCTCCTGACAGCTCGTCTCCTTTCCTTTGCCCTTTGAGAGTCCAGTTAAAAGCAAAACACGACTGATTTGCTGACCCGCTTTGTGCCAGCACGAAAGAGCCACAGATGAGCAAGGGCAGTTTTGCAGAGCCTCAGAGGATCAGCAGTAGTGTCTTAAAACTGCATTGAAAGTTTTCTGATTCCTCACCAGTTAGTGCCTTTAGGTGCTCTTTCCCTTACACATGTATTGTTCTTGGATGCTTCACTGAGGATCTGTTCTGATCTCAGCAGCTTATTTGGAGAAAGCGTGTAGGCCATGAAAGCACTGGAGATTTCAGGTCCTGCTGCTGCTCTCGTCAACACAGTGACTTGCCTGGGCTCCATTAACAATACTGCTTCTCCCCGGAGACCTGTGGTAGCTCTGAGAAAGGATGGAAGTGTCCAGCTTAACTACAAACCTTGTTCTTTTGGCTGTTGCCAAGCCACTGTCTGGGTATTCCAACGCATTTATACCAGGCATTGCCATTTGTTGTTGTCCTGGTCACAGTGCTAGTGTGTTGCTTAGCTGAGCTAAGCCTTTGTATATAGGAATAAATCCTCCCAAAATAAAGGGCTGACCTGGCCTTTCCTCAAGAATTGCATGAATTGGAAAGGTGTGCAGAGAGAGCTGAGACCCGTGTGCACCTCAGGTGGAGGAAATTGGCTTGTTTTGAATTTCTTCCTGGATCCTAAATGTACAAGAGCCAAAACTGGGGCTTATAAAACTCCTACTCTCCCCATATGTAGGTTCAGCCCAGAAACTGGTCCTAACAGTGGCCTCTTTTTTTTTTTTTCCACAGTCCTTCATCTTGAGACAATAGGCATCCTGAATCCCATTATTTTTATGCAAGAAAATCTAGTGAGCACTGGCTCTGCTGGTCCTATGATAGCACATCAGAAATAGCACACATTTCCCCTCACTTCACTGTTGAAGGATTTCTAAAAACGCCTACAATGGTCACTGCTTGAGAGATAGCCCAGGTGTAGTTTTGCTTCAGAGCATGAAATGTGCCCAGCATGTGCAGAAATTGCCCTTGACTCTTCCCTTTGGAGGAGGAACTGTAGCTTCTGTTATGCTGGGAGATGACTGAGCATGGAATAAAGTCCGAGTGAGATCACCTCCTATTCTCAGGCATGCATTTCTATGCAACACTAATGCTTTGGTCTGAAGCATTGTGAACAAAGATACTGAATTTAGTCCAGCCCAGACCTTTCAGATGAAGTCGAAGAATTGGAAGGAAGATGCTTATCCAAATTTGTCTGACTACATCTATTGCATTCTCTTAATGTATAACTGGGAATATTTTCAAGCATCTTTGTGTCTTCTGCTTAGAATTGAGATGGGTGTATGGCCTTTTTTGTAACTGCTTGTTTATTTACAAAGCTACTTCCAGATCCCTTGCCTTAAAAAGATGTGTCTGGCTTTAGTGTGTAGATTATCCATGAAATAAACTGAATCACTCTCATGTCTAATGGGATGTGGGAGTTACTATCAAGCAGTTTATTATCATTAAAGAATGAATTAAAATAAATCCCTCCTGTACCATGCACAAGAATTCACCTCAGCACTGCTAGGACTTCACGTGGTTAAAGTTTCAGAATCAGTGTAACTTCCTTAGTTGTTTCCCTCATTGTTTATCTTAAATTTGCTTTCTCGTTGTCTCATGAACTGGAATTTTAAGTGTTATTACACAGATGATCAAGGCTTAGCTAGACACATAGGTCGTCTTTTACTGAAAATGAGTGGCAGCACGTTCTCTAGGTTTGCCTGGTCTGTTATTTTGCAATGCCTAGGCCAGAGAAGGTGACCTGTCTGGAGTTGTCCTCCATCCCTCTGACACCCACACACTTTCTTTCTAAACAGCTTGTTCTGCAGTTGCAGAAGAAAGAGCACACTGTGTCGGAGCACATTCAGTGCCGAGCTGAAAGGGTCTAATGGGCAGCTTTTGTGGCAGCGTGTCCACTAAATCACACTCCCCCGAGAGAGAGATTTGGCATTTTAGTGAGACTAATGTCACAGCTCTGCTCACCAGCTTTCAGTAAGCTGATAGTGATAGGCCATTGAATTTGGTTAGCCAGCTTTGTGTTTTTACCCTTCTTTCTCCCATACTGATATTCCCCTTTAGCAATGGGACGTGGAGTGAGCAGAAGCCAAAACAAGAAAACCCTGTATGAATTCAAGATTATGTACAAGAACCTCATTCCTTTATGGTCCAACTAATTAGTATTGATGTGTGTTCAGTATAGCCCAACCAAACTGTCCCCCTTGCACTCTTTCAAGACAAAAATAGGCGGTACTTTGAAGACAATAGTATGGATGTATTTTGTGTCATCTTTCCGCTGTATCAAATTGAGGCAATCGAGAAGAGGCATAGCCATTTGAAGGCAGAAAAGGGGCTTTCAAGCAGAAACCACACAAAGGTAACCACTGTGGTCTTCAAATGTTTTCTTTGGTTATGATTTCAAATTGATTAATTCTATGGCTTTGATGTTAACTCCTGGGGTTTTTTTCATGCTAGTACAAGTGAGAAAGGAAAAACTGAGACTTTGACATGGCATGTGGATCCTGGAAAGCATGCAGCATGTTTTTAAATTGCAGAAGCCCAGAGGAAGCATTTCTGTTACCTTAGCGCGTTCAGGAGAGCCCTGATGTAAATTAACTGTATTGGACCAACACTCAGACTTTGCAGAGCAAGCCAGGAATTAGAAGAATTCACAGGAGTAGAAGCTAGTAACCGATGTTACAGGGATGCTGTCCGTAGCAGGGCAGAGGAAGGCAGGAAGGATCAGCTTTCCATGAGGATGGAACTCTGTTAAATGAAATCCGATAACTACAGATGAAAATAGTTTCTCAGCTTTGCCATTGAATTCCAGCATTTGTTAGCTGGTGATCTCCTATTAGCCATTTGGTATGGAAGTGAGATGTGATCCTGGGATTTTCTAAGGCATCCAGATTTCTGACCATTCAGGGACTGATAACTCTCAGCACAAACAATAACAATGCCTCAGACCTTTGCATATTTGAGCTGTTTTCAAAGTACAGTCCTAAAGGATTCTTTCAGGCTCTAATTGTTATTTTTTTCTCTCTCTCTCTTATTGTTTTTTCCCCTCTCTTCATTCTACTCTGTGCAGGGAGCAGGGCCAGAAGATTTCAGCAATCTCCCACCTGAGCAAAGAAGAAAGAAACTTCAGCAAAAAGTTGACGAACTAAACAAAGACATTCAGAAGGAGATGGATCAAAGGTATGTCACACCTCTCCAGTGAAAAATGAAATCAGTAGTCTCATGAAGAACAGAAACAACTAAAATACAAGAAAAGGCAAATAAGAACAAGGTTCTTGGTTTGTTTAATGTGCTGTTCCAAGAAGAAAAGAACCGGAGTTTATATAGGGCTGAAATCACCAAAGAGATGCAAAAGTCTCTACAACTCAGATTCTGAAATCTGTTATTTAATTTTGGGCGGCGTAGGTCAGAGCTGGGGCAAAAGCTGGCCTTCTCTTCATTCCATTTTCCTGCATATCCTGCCTTCGAATTGTGAGAAACGCAGAGCCCTGTATAAGGACGGGAACGATATAAGTGTGGCAATTGGAGACAGTTTTTCCTCCTTTCTAGAGCTCCTTTCTTGGGCTTTGCAGGAGATGAGTGGTTCCATCTGAGCCGAAGGCTGCTGTTGGATACACTAAGTTTGTTTCTTGACGTGAGCTATTCCTGAGGGTGATTTTTAGGAAAAAGAACAAGGTGTAAATACAATCTCAATCAGAAATACAGTCACAGACCTCCCAGCAGCAGAGCGCCTGTTGCTGCGCGATGGGCATGGGCAGATACCAATGGGAGAGGCAATTATGAGCGTGATCACATCACCAAAAGTGCTGATTGATTGGCATGTATCTTAAGATCCTGATCTGTAGCTTACATTTCCTGGGAGCAGAAAGATAATGACTCCTCTGCTTTTCTGGATGATTTTTCTGCAAGGCTGGATGAATCATTCTGGTTGAGAGTAAGGCAAGTTTAGTTACACAGTTTTTTCGCGATTCTGGCAGCCTGTATGTGTTGCTTTGTGTTAGTTCACATTCTGCAGCTGCATTAAAGATTCAGCATGTTAGGTTTGCAAGAGACAGAACTTCTCTTCCCTGAATGATTTCAGGACTTAGCCTCTCTGGTGCTAGTCTATCCCTGAATACCACTTTGTGTTTTTACAGATATACCTACATTTTCTCTTAGCCTGCTTTGAAGAACCTATTTATGTTGTCTAGTACAAACTTTTTTCTTTATGTTTTATATTATGAGGAAGAAAGGAAAACTGCGTGTGGTTATGTGATTTCCTATTGCCTTGGTTTTTTCCTCTGTGGTAATTTACCTTTGTCTCTGTACAGATTTTCCTTTCTGCTCTGTATTGATTCTGAGGTAATCCAGCATTAAAATTGGATATTAAATCAAAGCAGAATTAAGTTATTTTAAATACAGATGATACATGATTGAGGAAGTAGCACCAGTGGTTAAATAAGAGTTAAAGAAATACTAATAATCGTGACTCATATGTTTGCAATATTATCCCTTAGGCTTCAACCACAGAGCAGTCCCACTTCCTTGCCACCCACACTTTTTTCCCATTTTCTGTACACACAAAGCAAAGGCCAGCACAGGATTGCAATTGTCAAGAGTTTGGTGGGAAACTCTAAAATATAAAGAGTGTTAGCTTGAGTCGTGGGACTCGCATTAACCTTTTTCCCCTCAACTAATGCCTAGAGAAAAGCTGAATAGCCGTGCCAGTAATACAGGAAATCAGCTCCTAAGTCCAGCCTTTTCTAAGCTCTCAAATGTTCATCATCATGCAGATAAGTTTGGTTCTTTTCTCTGAGTTCAGCGTCAGCTTGACTCGGGTCAAAGGCAGCACGCTGGTGTCCGTGAGAGCTCCGCAGGCTTTCCTGAGGGAGCTCGTCAAGGCTTGTACTGTTAACCTTGGCCTTACGATACTGCATTCATCACAGCAGCCCTTAAAATCACCATCTCTGAAACCCCGGGCACTTGGCATCTGGATTGATAGGAAACACAGTCCCCAGAAGCGTCCAGTAAAAATGCTGTATAACTCAAGAGGATGGAGGGTCGCGTTACGTGGCCTGATGTCCATCTGTCACTGCGCTGTGACAAACGCAAGCCATCTGGATTTAGCTTCATCTTAAGCAGTGTGAAATAAGTCTCTTACAAATTATTTGGGTTGCAAAAGACAAACTGCAACAGGCAGGGTGAGGATTTCTGGTTAGCACTCAGTTTTTATTATTAGTACATCCAGGTCCAGCTCTTTGTCCCGGTTTCTCAACTGGATTTCAGCCTGTGATGAATAATAATGATGCAACTGTTTTGTCTGTGCCCCTGAAACTGGGATGATATTAGTCTGAATGTTGGAGCCATCATTCCTTGTAGTTGTGAGATTTTTTTAATTACTCTTTTCCCCAGGGTTAGAGGTAGATATCAAAGTACTAAATAAAAGAATGCATCAGGCTAAAAGTCAATACCAAATTCCTCCTTACGCCTTGCAAAAGGCCACTGTCCAAGAACCCGGTCACATTTCTGCTAGGATTCTTCAGGCGGGGCACATGGAGCTTGAATCATTTGGTCTAAATGTGCTCTGATACAGCACATCTCCTGTGCATCCTCATAATCCGCTGGTATAAATCCTCTTCTGGCAAGTGATTTTACTGTTATTTTTTAATGGCTGGTTCTGTACAGGGCAGAAGCCCCTGTTTGAATGTTCTCAGTTACCTTTAAACAGTTTAGGCTTGAAGCACGAAGTAAGAGGCAGTTTATTATCCTTTCGTTTGCCCTCATGTAGTGAAAGTCATTTGCCCCCAGCCACAGTAACGCTTACACGCTTTATTTTTCTTCTCTCTCTCAGAGATGCCTTAACGAAAATGAAAGATGTGTACATCAAGAATCCACAGATGGGAGATGCAGCCAGTGTGGACCAGAGATTAGCAGAACTTGGACAGAACATTGAAAAATTACGATTGGAAGTTCAGAAGTTTGAGGTAATGGGAAGAGAGATTTCGGTAAAAAGTAGCTCGGTGTATACTCACTTCTGAGCAGATGCTTCATTGCTTTTCCAGATGTCTTGATGCATTTTCTTAACTATATGTGGGTAGGTGCTACTTGAGCACTTGTGTTAACTGAGACCTTTGAGCCTGTTTAACATAAACACGCACCATCTCTTGTGACTGTCAGCCAGAAATTCTGCTCTTAATTTGCTGCAGAAAACAAATGTGTGCTGAGTGGAGGACAAGAGAAAATGTAGTGCTGTCTGGACTGCCCAGAGGGGTTCAAATGCACGTTTAATTAATTAAATAATTGGAAGCATCATGTTACACGTCTGGAAAATCAGGGGAACATAAGTGCAAAGCACCGTTTATGCTCCAGCAGCAAGACAGAAGAAATATGTTTTAAGGAACAGTCTGCCATTAACAGGAAGCTTCTCAGAAATACAATATCTCAAGAGCATAAGAAGTATTTGGGATGTACAAAGCTGTTATAATTACACAAAAAGATTATAGGGCTGAGAAAAGGCTTCACTCTCTAAGTTGTACATAAATAGATAAAGCCCATTAATTTTAAGTGATTCTTAGGGTTGTTGGCTTCGCTATCCATTTGAAAATCATCAGGTCTTTCATTCTCCCTGGCTTTAGCCCTCTTGCATTCAGCAGTCACAGAGGTTTCTGTGTTTCTGGTGTTAGACTACTAGAAGCTGCCACGTGTCTTTTTCCTTTATTGTGGCAAGAGCAGCAGCATCTCCCAACAGCTGCTGTTAAATGCTTCTCTTGCGTCACGGTGTTTTCAGCACCCAGTGTCAAAAAAGAATCAAGTTTTCCTTAAGTGTGGTTTTTTGCAAGACCAATAGATTTAATATACACTTAAAAAATACAGAATCTATTCCCCCTGACAACTTCAACCAAAGGAAAATGTAAATATGCTATAACTAGTTTTAGTTCCATTGTCTGAATATCAGACATGACAGAGACGAGTAAAAGCAACATGTATCCTGGTGCAAGGCAGAGTGCGAGAGGTGCGTGACGCTGCTCTTCCCTTGCAGGGCTGGCTGGCGGAGGTGGAGGGCAGGTTGCCCACGCGGACCGAGCAGACCCGGCGGCAGAGCGGGCTCTACGAAGCCCAGAACACGTCCGCAGTGAACAGCTGTGCGCAGGACCGGGAGAGGTACAGTATCTGTACAGAGCTGCCCTGCTCCGCCTGCTAACTGGACACGTTTTCCTTAGCTCCTTCATCGGCAAAACTGCAGCTCTGCAGCGTTCAGAAACTTACTCTGTAAGCAGATCAAACGCAGGCACTCTGCGTGCGCTGGTTTTGTGTGCGAGATAATTGCATATCCATATGCAAGATCCCAGCTTTAAGAGCGACTTTTTTGAATGTGACCAAATGTGTAACAGCCCCACACTCACTGCTTTGAAGGGGAGTGAGGTAGGTGCATTTTTTAACAGCTTTTGGTGGGAAAAAGGGCTGGTCTCACCCATCATGTTGTGACAGCTGTTAGTGGTGACAGCCAGTTCTGAGCAAGGAATTTCTAAGCTCCTCCAGCTCCAGTTGCTCACCTTGCCTTAAGTGTCTTGTCACCAAGTCATTGTCCTCGCTCCGGAGACTGGTTGCTATAGTTGCTGTGTATTTTCCTCTCTTGAGCAGCCCAGATGGCAGTTACACAGAAGAGCAGAGTCAGGAGACTGAGATGAAAGTACCTGCAACAGATTTTGACGATGAATTTGACGACGAAGAACCACTACCCACCATAGGAACTTGTAAAGCGCTCTATACATTTGAAGGTATCACTCAAACTTTACTCTCAGTTCACTTTATTTTTCTTTAGTTGCTTCGCCAAGTACAAGTGGGAAACAGTCATTTAACCCCTGCAGTGCTTAAATAGACAAAGAAAGGGCAAGAGAGGCTCTGTCATGATTCTGTTTTGTGGAGAGGCATTGAGACAGCGATTTGTCTCCTGTTACGCAGGGACTCTACAAGAAAAAGAACCAAGACACTGCTGTCAGGATCCCAATTGTTGGTTCTTTGTGTACACACTGTTGTCTGCAGAATAACGTGCCCTTGTTCTCACTGCTAGTGATGCAGTGAGGTTTACATCAGCACGTCGTCAGCGTGCCCTGAGCACCCCACGTTGTATCTGTGGTTCCCATTGTGCAGGACGGCCTAAACTCCCTGTTACTGTCTTTCAGGTCAGAATGAAGGAACAATTTCTGTAGCAGAAGGAGAAATGCTCTACGTAATAGAAGAAGACAAAGGTGATGGGTGGACACGAATCCGAAGGAATGAAGATGAGGAGGGCTATGTCCCCACGTCGTATGTTGAAGTCTATTTGGACAAAAATGCCAAAGGTGCTATGACCTATATTTAATACTCTTATAATTACTTTATTTGCTTTCACAGAGATACCCAACCCTGAAACTGCTCTGTGGTACAGCTAGAGCCTTTTAAAAGTCTGTACAATGCCAAAAAGTGCATTATTTCGTACATGGACTAATATGGCTTATTGTACTGCAAAACATGCTTTTTTATCAATCAGAGGAGGATAGTGCGATAGACTGTAAAACCAGAGGGGAAACACAGCCTTTCCGAGACAGTGCTTGTGCAACTCTCGCTGCCGTTGCACATCCGACCTAGTGCAGGAAACACAGAGCCCTTTGGGATAACGTGGGCAGTCCTCAGATACCAGGTGGCATCTCAAACATACCAGTCAGCTGTTTGTCCCAGACTGGTTCAGTGGAACATTATGCAGGAAATGTTGGACTGCTGTTTTGTGTCTCTGTGGTAGTTTTCAGAGCCTGATGTGTTCTGTGGACCTTTTGGATTCAAATCTGGTCATTGTTTAGTTAGTGAGTTTGAAAGGGGAAGGGGATCTTGCCAAAACCTGTCTACACAGCACTCTGCAATCCTTGATAAATGGGTTAAAACACTGACATTAAGAAAGACGTTCTTCTTTCCCACCTTGATAAATTTCAGATGAAATGCAGTTATTTCAGATGGCCATAACTAATGGTTTAATCTTTTGCTCACGCACGATCAGTGGGGACAGTTTAGAGTTTAGACTCTGCAGTCTTCTCTTTCGTTGTTGCTTTTGACTCCTCACAAATAGGTGTGTTGAGTTGGCGAGCGGTGCTCCAGGGCAACCCTGGCTAGAATATATCCTAGCACCATGAACACCTGGTGGTGTAATACACGGAGAAATTAGGAGATTTTTGGTCCTGTTTCAAGTCAGGGTGCATTCGAAGTCCACTGTTAAATATTTTGAGTTTTTTCAGTCACTTAATCCTTCAGATGATTGTTGTGTTTCCTAGACCTTAGATTTCTTGGTGTGAAACAAGCTGCCTCATCCAACTCAAAAGAGAACTGAACCATTCTCTTTGGCATTTATGGACAGTAGGAAAGGAGGAGCAGGGCTGTTGGTGAAAACAAGCCCTATAACTTGGTCAGTTCACTCTCTTGGATTCAGTATTAAACACTGCAGTGCCTTGTCTGCTGCAGGTGGACGTCTGGGATTTTGTTTTAACTTGCCATAATATGGTAGTTTTATGTTTGTGTTGGCAAATACAGGGTCAGTTGAGATGCAAAAGAGTGCAGAAAGCTCAGCCCCTCTGCCAGTTGCTATTCACCTTTGAAAGAGGAGTGTGGATTGTACGTTCTCCTCGCTTCATACTCAGAACAGGGCAGAAAGCACAGGACAGGAGATCCCATCTCTCACCCCTGCCTTCCCTCCTGTGGAGACCGGCCGCTTTGTGCGTGGCGGTAGTTGGCAGCAACATGATTGTTCTGCTGGAAAATTTGTTGCTCAGCAGTGCAGGCTGCTTGAGACAGCTAAGCTGGTGTGGCATCTCAGTCTGTCCTTAGCGACACGCGTGGCTCGCCTGCCCTCAGCTATACGTGCCGCACATCGGGAACGTTCCGGCACATCGCCGCTTTCCCAGCAGCGCGGCGGGTGGGGTGGGACGGGAAGCAAAGCAAAGAGTATCTCTGGGAAGGTGGGAAGCCCTGGCACAGTCCCACTGAAGGGACTAGTGAAAGGTTGTCTTGAATTTACCCTTCTGGAGAGGATATTGCGGGAGTGTTGTGAGACCAGCTGGAAAATCGTAGAAGTACTTTAATGGAATTTGTAAGTTATAAGGTGACACTGAGTGATGGTAAAAACGCAATGCTGGGGGTGAAGCTGATATAGTTGCAGCCACTTTATAGCAACCATGGAGGTTTTTCAGGTCATTTAATTTTTTCCATTAACGTTACTGGACTTTGGAACAAAACCAAGTGTATTTGTGAATATCTGATGTAAAGGAACTGTAACGTTTACCTCTTATTTCTCAATTCTGTGGTTAAAAAAGAAAAGCTGAAAGATAACTTTCCATAAGATGTCCCAGTAGCAGTGTAAAGATTTGGGGGAAGTGCTGCTGTGTTTAAAACACAAACTTGGTTACAAGCTGCAAATTTCTTACTTTATTTTTAATATATTAGTAGAAGTGTCTTTATTCAGCCTTTGAAATTGAAGCTATGACATTCCTGAAAATGACATTGTAAATGCTAAAGCAATTACAGACTTTAGTAGTTCTTTCCTCTTTTTGGAAAGAAGCTTGAGCAGCTGGTACCTCTAAAGGTTGGTTGTGTGAGGGGTGGGAGGCCTCTCACCAGCTCTGAGCACCTCTGTGACTCCTCCGGCTCAGACGTACCTGCCTGACCGGGTCGTGCCAGCACCGTGAGCTGGAGGCAGTTCTGCCGGAGAAACGCAGCTGCCAAATGTTTTGTGAAAAGCCACTTGGCAGCTGGTGAGCTCTCGGTCTGCTGAGCCGGCGTTGTCCGGGCTCTGCTGCTGAACCCGAGAGCAGTAGGACAGGTAAGTCGTGTGCTGCAGTCACTCTCCTGACCGTAGTCATCAAGGGAGCCAGGCTGGGTCTGTGTACTCCTGCAGACACCCCTGTGAGGGCTGTTAGGAAGGTGGTACCTCTGGCCAGAGGTTATTAGCAAACACTGTCACAAAAAGAACAGTAATGTCTATCTTGTTTTGCCTTTTTTTTTTTTTTCTTCCAGATGTGTACAAATCACTTCAGAAAATCTCTGAGTAGGTTTGCATAGGCCTGTTCACCTTTTATCCTACTGGTTTGCTGCTACAGTTGTTTTAAGAGCTCTATTTCAGAAGGTTTTCTTTAGAAGAGATGAATACACATGTCCTAGCTCCAGCAATGAGAGACTCTCTTCTGTTAGGTACCACTCACTCAGCTGATGCACGTCTAAGTTCACCTCTTGAAATTTAAATGTGCATCACTGCCGATGAAAGTCCTGGCCTGACTGTCTGAGTTTAGTTGTAAACAGCGTTATTGTCCTTGCTAATAAAAATGAGAGGCGACATAGTTCATGTGATGCATGCAGGAAGCTATTATAATCACTAAAAACACATCCAGACTGAGAATTGGATCTAAAGCCATGTTTGGGGCTTACGCCAATCCCCAGTTGCTGGGGGATGAGGAAGAAAACTCCTCTGTGCACACATGGGTGTAGCTGCTCGCTGGGTTCTCCTGCACCCATCGGGTATCTGGTGCTGACAACTGTCACATACAGGAGCTAGTTGTCCTTTTCTCGCTCGACTGACTGTACTGTGTTACTGAATATGGTACCTCATAACCTGCTTGGGAACAAAACTGTCTGTCGCTGAGGGATGTTGTGAAGTAGTGTGATACACAAAAGAACTTGCACAAAATAACCAGCTTTATATAAACTCTCCGTCGCACCCAACAGAAATGCCACGTTCGCTTCCACCAGAAAGACTGGCTGGCTCTTGGGTGATGTGCAAGGAATGGGGGCTGGTTTGTGAAGTGAGACTTTCCGATTAAAAGATGTTGGAGCTGGGGGCTGATGAGCATTCCAGCTCCTTTGCTGCTGTGGGTCTGTTCCTCCTCACCTCCAGCTCCATAAATAACTCCTTACAGCCAGCTCTGGGGCTCTCGGGGTGGCAGCTCTGCTGTTCGTCTGCTGTGACCGTTGTGCAGAGCCTGGGCTTATGTAAAGAAATAGGTAAAAGTTAACTATGCTGATGCACTTTTTATCTAGGATATATCTGATTATTTAATGCTTGCCAAATTATTTAGGAAACAGTAATTATAAACTGGACTGTGGCTTTTAAAAATCCTTTTGTTAAATACTCGCCCTTAGTTCTCCTAGTATATATATTAAAAAATGTATATAACATAACTTAAAAACTAAAGTTACTTGAATTTGAATTGTTTTTATCCTTTTATATATGTATAAATATAAATGGTTCTATAGGCCATTCTTCTGCATAACCTAGCCATTGTTTTTTTGGTAACTACTCAGTCCCTCTTATGTTGACAGGCGTTGTTCGTTACTCAATGCCTACGTCTGGTTGGACTTGCATAGAAATTCTTGTTTGTGTTAAGGTTTGTTACATCTGGCCAGTGTGGTTGTTTTGTTTCTCTTTTTCAAAGAATCATCATCTGTCAGGCATCTCTATAGCTTGATGTACCATGGTGTCTTCTTCTAATAAACATTATATTTTCTCATTCCTGTGAGGCTTTATTTTTTTTTTAATGGCAATTCGTGTAACATTACTAAAGGAAAGCAAAACTCTGTGGGTACAGGTGTGTGACAGAGGATGGGTTTAGAGGCTGAGGCTGCTTCCACTTACCTATTTCTGGACTTTCCTTATGAACGAAAGGTCTTTGCAGCCCGTTGTGGAAAGGATGGCTAGTCTGGGTTTGTCTGTGTTTTAGCTGCTTCTCGTTGTTCTTCCGTATCATTCATGGTCTCTGGAGCTGTCACTTGAACAGATCCAGCACTGCTTTACAGATTGAAAATTTAAAAGCCGTTTGTTTCCTCTGTTGCACTAAGGAAGTGCTGACAGGATCCTGAGTTTTACATCCTCCTCCCAGTGTCCAAGTGCTGCTCATCCCAGGCTGGAGGGAAGGGCTGAGGGTGGGTGATTACTGCTGGAGTGCTGGCAATGGACACCTGAGCTCAGGAGCCTTCCTTAACCCCTTGTAACCTGGTAGATGCTTGAATGCTGTATTCCCTTTAACCTCCTGCAGGCAGTGCTGCTCTTAAGGGATCCTGTTTTCCCCAACCTCTCTCTAATCCAGTCTCTTTCTTTTTGTCTTTCTTATGTTTTAGATTCCTAAAGGTGTTTGTGCTGGTGCAAGAACCTCGGGGCGAGCTTGTCACAGAAGGAGAAACAAAATGGTCTGTTTACCCTGCAGGCAGTTAAAACACACCCATGGAAAGCCAGACTCCCAGTCTTGTCTGGGGTTCCCACTTGAAAAATTCAGACCTAAATTCCATCCCAGTCTCATTCCGATGCTTGCTCTTTTTCACGGCATGCTACTTGTGGCTCAGATTAACTTACCAGCCTTTCCACTCTTCTGCCAGCTTGGCACAGCCCCTCCGTAACACACAACCAACACTCGCCCCCCACCCAGTTCCTCCCAACACCAGTCAAAGAGCCTCTGGCTGCCCTTTGCCACAAAGGGTAACCGGAGAGTCCCAAGCATGGTCTGTCTGCTGTCCTCCCTTGTCTCTCAGTCCATCTGAATGTAAGCACTGGTCCATCAGCTGTTCACACGGTGCCTTCAGTGCTCCTCCCGCAGGTAGTCTCATGGGATAGCTTGGAAGGGGAGGTGCGTACACGTGGGAAGCCTCCCCTGGGAACAGTGTTACAGCAGCTGGACTGGGCTCTGAGTTTGCTGATATTAAATTTGATCCACGTGCATTATTCAATGTCTGCTTTCCCCAAAAGGTCGCTAATACTTGTCAGCCTTTATTTTCTTTTAAATTTAGGCTGATGCTCGTTCCAAGTATTAGATCCCTATGACCTTGCTGTTTCCCGAAAGCCTTCAAGCTCACGTATGTACGCTTGTTTTCCTGCTTGTTCTGTCTGCCTCCTCCTCTTTATTCCCCTCCCTTCTCTCCCTCCTCTTCCTCACACACACACAGACACACACACACAAACAGAGACACTGGCATTTTGGTTTGAAGCCCCATTTTGCTCGTCACAAAGACCTCCGTTTTGCTCTCGTTTCAGTCTGCATGCTCGCCCTGTTGCCTTGCCTGCGCCCACCTTCCTGAGGGTCGCGTTATTTTGTGGCCCGTTATTGTTAAATCTCTTTGCAGTTTTCTTTTGTTGGTTTGTTTTTCAGCTTTTCAGACCTGCCTTCTCCTTTTTGCATGACCTCTTGTGCGTTGTCATCAGTTAATGTTTGAATAACAGAAATTGTTTTAGAAAAGTAAAAAGAGAAAAGAAAATAGAAACCGCCCTCCATTTTGTTCTCCCACCTTGTCGTGGAGTGGACCTCGACCCAGAAGCCAGACAGGAATTGTGACCATCCTGTTCTTACATGGTTCTGTTTGAAGCAGAAGTAGTGTGATAAGTGATGCTGCACTTTACCGTGTCATGCAGTGGAGAGCGAGCTGTGATACCTCCAACTACCACAGGAGCTGGACCTCAGCTGCCTAAGAAAGGGTCGATTGCTTTCTAAATTATTTTTATTATAACTTGGTTTCCCCTGAATCTTTACCATTGCTGCAGTTTTACCGCCACCTTGAACATGTTTGAGCCCAGTAAGACTCCGTTGCTACTTCAGTAGCTCCTGAGGGCCTAATTTATTCATAGATCAACCCATCATTTGGGGGGAATCTACTTGCTCTTGGCAAACTTCAGCATATTTTGTCAAGTCCCCAGAATTTGAAAAGATTGATACAGAAGTCACGACGGGCAGTGACCCTAAAATGAAACCTCTCAGGTTTAGCTTGCAGACCAACGTGTGTGTTGTTTTGCTGCCAGCTGTGCTGCGGTGCAGGGTCAGCGTACGGCGACGTGTCCAGGAACCCTGTGCTCTCCCTGCCGGGGATGGCCGCGGCTGTCCCCGCTGGGGATGAAGTCATTTTTGAGTTGGGTTACATGTTGTGTTCGTAACTCTTGTCCCTTTCTCTCCATCCAAGACACCAACTTTTATGTCTCCCAGCACAAAGCCCCTCAGTCCTACAGTTAGAGCTGTAGCTGTTGTATTACGGTGCTGAATACCCGCGAGCATCAACCAGCAGAAGGTTCTGGTTTTTAATCTCACTCCAGGAGCCTGCATCGAGACGCAGGCGCTACCAACGCTGAGGCCGCTCAGCTACAGCGTTAGCGGCGTCGGAAGGGCCGTAATCGGTTCAGTTTCCACCCTTATCGTTGCTGCTACTGTGGTCACTTTGCTGTTTAGATCCGTGAGCCTCTGATAGCAGAATGTGATCCACGCGGTCAGCACCTGTGGCTTTGCACAAAGGTTTGTGCAGAGGCTTTGCAGCATCCTCCTCTCGGGGGGGATCGAAGCGGTTAACAGGTGTGCAAAAATCTCTCTCTCGAATATTTTTTAGCTGCAGTATTTTTATTCTTGTGTCCAATGCACTGTCGAATCAGCAGCTGGAAGAATTCCTTTTCACCTATTGTTGTGCCATCTATGTAAAAATTAGATAAAAGTTTGCTTTTATATATTTAATCTAGGTGGACAGTATATTATTGTCAGCCTCTGTGGAACATTGGAACAGTTGCAATGTCTGTGTTGCTAAATAGCGCTTTAGAAGGAGCATTAGCTTTAGCTGACCCATTCTCTTCAAAAGTTTTATTAAAAGACCATTTATGGAGTTTTTATAAACTTGGCAACCAGTTCCCAAAAGCCTGGATCTTAAAACTTAACCACTAAAAAAATTGCGACAGTCATTTATTGTGGCCTACACGTTTATTCCGCTGCCTTTATTCAGGGTAACGAAAGCGTAATTTTTGTAGAATTTGCCTTTTGCAAAATTTGAAGGACTAAATAGTGTCTGGTTTATAAAAACTCTGCTTGGATTTACTAATCTTGCCCAGAAGCGAGGACTGTACATCCTACAAAATCTCATTATCCCCAGCAAAAGTCTCTAATGCCCTTTCTTAACACCTGTAAATAGAGAAGAAACATATTTACTGATACTGAAAGTTGTGTTTAATGCTGAGTATTTTTCAGAAGTTCATTTAGTTTGATGCATATTGTTCTTTGTTTTTTGTTTTCCTGCCTGAAGTGTCAAAAGACCTAAAAGAAGCCAAATTCTATTTTAACATGAAGATGTCGAGCACTTTTTTTATCTGTATATGTGTGTGTATGTGTGTTTGAGCACTGATCTCTAGACTTCGGTGGCATCTCGGTGTTGTGATTTCATTGCCGATGTAACAGGTTCTGGTGTTGCCCATTCATTTCTGGAGACAGAATTCAACCAAATAAAGTGCTTCCATTTGAAAGCGAATATTGACCTTGTAACAATGAAAGTCATCGACATATTTAAATAAACATTTAATTCCAGAAATACAGTTTCCCTGGGCCCTTTTGATCACCCAGAGAAGGAGAAGAAGGGTTTTGTCACTTCTCTTTTCCTGTAGCACCAGCAGCACTGCTTTGCTGGGGCCTCTCTGATGAGCCGAGGTGGTGCAGCCATCGCTCTGCAGCGAGCTTTCTGCCTTCCCACAAACCTTCCAGCTGACAACAGGAGTTGAGCAGTGACTTACTGTTCAGCCAGATAAAATTCCATAGCCCCAAGCTGCTCCTGCTCCTCACTTTCTGGACTCTGGGGTGGATTTGGGGTTCGCTTCCAGCTGTAAAATTTACAACTGAGCAGAAACGGCCTGTTCCAGTGGGGTGCTTGTGTGTAGCTGCTGCTGGCAGACCTGTGATGACATATTTTTCTTTCATAGTGGAATTTTCAGCTATTTGCAGTATTAACTTGGCCCTGTCTGTACCTTTGAGTGACAGCCCCACAAAGCTTGTTTCCATCCAGGCACAATTTTATCAAAATTTTACTTTTCCACCTAGAAAATTCAGTGAAACTGAATTGGTTGGGGGTTATTTGGTCATCTGAGAAGAAATTAAAACGCGCTGTTCTGGTTGGAGTCGTTGGTGAACTTGGGAAAGCCCCACGGCCTCCTACTGAAGTTGGGAGAATCAAGAACTGGGACTTCGGGGAAGGTATTTCCTTAGACCGAGCTTTTTAAAGTGTTTTTTAAGGCCCATAGCAAATGCTTTGGTTTATCTGGATATCTTGGCAGTTGTTCTTGATACTGATTGTTTATCTATAAAAACTAAACTTGTTGCAGGCCCAGCAAACAATGCATTTGTGCAGTGTGTGTGAAATAGTCACGTTTCCCTTCACCGAATACTCTGAAAACCAGACCCGTTTCTGTACGTCTAGCTGAGGATATTTACAGTTGCAAATGCCGGCTTGGTGAATAGTGTGTTTGTGTGTCTCTCTCTAGCTGAGACAGTCCCCTGGACAGCTTCTCCATCACGTTAGCCCCGTTCCTTGGCAGTAGCCTTAGCTCGGAGCCTTGAGGATTTGCCCTGCCCAGCTCATAGGAGGTGACACCTGCCTGAGCACTGCACTTGAAGCAGCTATAGAAAGATTTTCTTCTAAGGTCAGACTTTTTTTTTTTTTTTTTTTTAAAAACAGAATGACAGTTGTTCTTTGCCAGCACTAATTAACATCCCTGTCACCTCAGGACAAATCAGCGCTGTTTATCAACAGTCTGCCAGTCTTTGCATTTTGGGGAAACAGTGAATAGGAGGAGGTGTCGGTCTGGCTCTAACTTTGATTTATCTTACCCAGTGTTAGCAGTGCTAACTGTAAATAGAAGCAGCACGGCCAAGGGAGGGAATGAAGGCTGGAAAGGGGAGCCAAGCTGGGCGATAACTAGGAAGGAAGTTACTGGAGACAGAATAACCAGGAAGGAAGGTTACTCCTGTGTAACCTGCCCTAATTCTATGGTCCTGCTCGGCAGGGGGGTTGGACTCGGTCTCCAGAGGTCCCTTCCAACCCCTAACATTCTATGATTCTATGAAATAAAACATGCTTTACATACTCTGCTGTCACTGAACATGTCAAGTGGGGGGGACGCAGCGTGCTCCAGCCGCTCGGGAGCAGGGAGCTGTGCCACTGGTACCAGAGGGCTGCAGGGAGAGGGGAGATGTGCCACTGGCACCAGAGAGCTGCAGGGAGAGGGGAGCTGTGCCACTGGCACCAGAGGACTGCAGCGAGGCTGAGCAAGTGCTCGTGAGGGTGAAGCTGGGGCTGTGTGTGGGACACAGGCCCATCATCACTGGAGGAAGAGCAGCTCGTTCCCCTTTCCACGGGCTGAGCTGTGACCACGCATCAGAAGGTAAGAGCGTGGGGCAGATATATCAGAGTACTTGTCATCTGCATGTCACAGCTTGGCCGAGTCCAAGTGATCTGTCTGCTCGTGAGGCCACAGCGGGAGCATGAGGAGCTGAGGGAAGAGGAGCAGCGCGTGTAAACCGAACTGCCCAGTGCTCCCAGAGGGCTCGGCGAGGGAGCAGATAATCTAAACACTGAGGTCTAGCTCCATTGGTCCAGTGCATGGACAGTCCTTTCATCTCCCTTTTCTTGCAATCAGCAAGGGACTGATAACAAAAGGGGAAAATGAAGTGATCTGCAAAAAACTGATAAAGCGTTCAGCCATAAAATGTAGCTTATGTTGGCAGCGGGTTCCCAAAGCTGCGTCAGACGTGTCCTCAGAAATGCTGTAGCTCCCTACGGCGGGAGTCAGAGGAAAGCAAGGCTGCTGTTGGATTTCAGAGGAAGTAGAGATGCAGAGCTGAGCTTTGAGTGTTCGAAGGACAGAGGGTAACAAAAAGTACAGCCCTGGTTTTGCCAGAGCAGCACTAGAGCTGTGTGTCTAGACACCAAATGATCCCCTCCCGAGGGGAGGCCGTTCGTTAACATCTCTGGAAACGTTTCGAGTTGTTCTGCAGTTGCTGAGGTGACGGCATTTGTTTGTGAGATGCAAGTTTTGATGGTTGAGTTCAAGTTGCACAAGAACAAGCTGCACATTCTTATTAACCCAGCTCCAGCTCTATTTCTTCAGCTATTTCAGGCTTCAGCTAACGCGGTGTCATTCACCGCCCTGGCAGAGAACTGTTCCCATTCTCCAGGCACTGCTCGTGGCACCTGCCTGGTTCTGCAACTCTGTTAATTCACAGTGACAGAACATGGCACCCAGCACTGTGGCTCCTGGGGCCCCGGGAGCGAAGCTGCCAGGGAGGTGGATTCAACCTGTAAGGACGTTTTAGCAACAGACCGACACGGAACTCTCCTCTGAAACCTAGAACAGCTCAATGAAACCTCAGCTACTGCCCTTGCAAGATCCTTTCATTGCGATGATGGTGGTGAACAGCACACGCTTACAGCGAAACTCCTGAAATCTGGTACGTGAGACATGAAATCTTTGTAAGGAGAAGGAAAGGAGCAGGCGCCCTCCTCTGAACAAGCCCAGTATGGCTCAGGGGCCCTGCGCTACCACAGCTCACTGCTGCTCCAAGGATCCGTTCCTCCAAGACCTCTGGGCAACAAGAAGTTTGGATTGTTGTATTTTTATATATATTTTTTTTCTTCCTTAACACCCTGGAAGGTGTCCAAGCCTCTCCCCCCCGCCCAGCAGGCAGCCACACGTTGAATGCACATGTATTTATTGTAACACATTTTCAGCACGAAGTCAAACACTTAAGCACAGGAGTGTTTTACAGTCTGAAGGGCGTCCTCAGAACGGCATGGACAACACAGACATGCAGCCCCGCAGGCGCTGCAGCAGGGTCGAAGGCGGCTGCACTGGCTAACAAAGACAGCTTAGAACAATGAGAAATCCCAACAGTGGCTCACTCGCTGACCTCCCCTCGGGCCTGGCTGGGTTTGTCAAAATTAACATGCTGAACTGTTTACAGACACCTTTTAAAAGAAGTTGCTGTTCACAGCAAACATTTGGTCTAAAAAAAAGAAAAAAAATCATCTGAAGGCCACATTTTTCTTTTCAAATTCTCCCCTCTGATGCCTTGTTCCACTTTCCACCTCTTAAATCAAAAGAGCAAAGGGAATGGAATGAACCTTTCCCTGTCCCTCCCCTCTCCTCGGGAGGTCCCACCCCCAGGCTGAGCCTGGTACCACCGTGGCCAGACTTGGTGCTGTGGAATCATTCAGGTTCCAGCACCATGAACACACAATTTGGTTCCTCAGCCCATGAGAGGCCACCTCTGCCTGCTTCTGCTGCCACTGAATTGCACTCAAACACTTGTAGTGATTTCACTATTGCCTTTCTGGCTTACGAGATGAACAAAGAACTTTTAAGATCAGCCCTGCTAAGAAAAGTAGTGTTTAGCCTTTTTTCTCCTCATTCCTCTCTTCCCTGCGTGCTGGCGGGTGCCCGGTGGCTGCGCTGGTGGCAGTAGATTGGGGAGCAAGTTATTTCTGGTCATTAAATGAGCCACTGTGTACACAAACGACATCTGTGTGGAGAGGCTGGAATGACCTCAGCACACAGGTGGGGGCTTGTTTGTAGAAAGCAGCACAATCCTAAAAAGCTGCTTCAACAGCCTGTGCCCTGCTCAGCCGGGCCCCTTCCCCAGCACTGAATTACCAGCCTGTCCAAGGGCTCCGTGCCAACAAACAGCTCCTCCTCCACACCCCCTCTGCTTCTCCGGACAGACCTGGGGACAGATCTAGCCCTACAGCAGGGGCGGGTACGATCCAAGAGTCCTAAAGGCTGCATCAGAGCTGTCCCATGTCCCTCTCTGCTGGATCCTGCCCAGGAACAGCTCTGCGTTTAAGCTGCTCATTACCACCCGTGAGCTGCCCACCCAGAGAGACTAAACTGCCAGGAACTTTA
>JAVSBS010024275.1:16128-41090 GCA_033124195.1 Coracias cyanogaster
GATAAATCCATGCTGACTACTCCTAATAACCTTCTTGTCTTCCATGTGCTTAGAGAGAACTTCCAGAATGAGCTGCTCCACTGTTTTTCCAGGGATAGAGGTGAGGCTGACTGGTCTGTAGTTTGCTGGATCTTCCTTCTTGCCCTTTTTGAAGACTGGAGTGACATTGGCCTTCCTCTAGTCCTCAGGCACCTCTCCCATTTACCACGATGTTGCGAAAATGATGGAGAGTGGTAGAGCAACAATGTCAGCCTGTTCTCTCAACACTCTTGGGTGCATCTCATCAGGGCCCATGGACTTGTGTGTATTCAATTTTTGTAACTAATCCCTAACCCTGTCTTCACTGTCTAGTGACAAGTCTTCAGTCCTCCAGGCTCTCTCTCTTACATCCAGGGTCTGGAGGTCACAAGGGCTCATCTTCAGATTAAAGGGCTGGTACTGTTTTGGCATAGTCCTGCTGCAACCTGAATAGGGCCAAGGAGAATCCCAGCTGCTGCCATGACTGCTTTTCTGTCAAGCAAGAAAGAACCAAGGGCAGTGGGTTTGTCCACTTTTGAGACACTAATTCCAGATTATCTCCAGCTGTCCCAGCTATTGGCTCTAGTGAAACTATTCCAGTTCACACCCACCAAATAATTACACTAGACCAGTTCATTCCATTAGAGAAGCCATTTTCTTCCAAACCCTTGGACAGACCTTTCTGGATCTTAACTGTAATCTTACACATCCATTATTGCAATGCCAACTGCACGGAAAGCCTGTTGAATTTGTAAAAGCAAGTGTTGAAGGCCACTTGTGCATCCTCATTCAATCTTCCTGTGAATGTCTGACAAAGACTGAATGCTAGATTTTAAAACAGGGAAAGTTTAAGCGTCTTCAAATAGTCTGACAATAAAACCAGCAGGCAATCTTAAACCCAAGATCACCTACAGCTTTCTCACCTACTGGAAGTTTCCAAGAGCTAGTTTTGATTGAATTTTAAAGATGATTTTGATCTCTGGATGTTAACTACTATAGAAAGACAATACTTAAAAGTGGAAACTTTGAATGAAGAAGGATTCTTAGAAACATATGAGCTACTATTTCAGGAGAAGGCCTTTAGCTAATATGCTTTGTTCAATCAGCAGTAGGAAAATATCTATTAAAATGGCAATATTAACCAATGCTTGAAATTGAAATTCATCATTTTATTTTGAAACAGCTTATCTTTCAGCACTGGATCCAAGTTCTGTGTCAGAAAAAAATTTTATCATTTCCCCTCAGCAAAGGATAAGAATGGAAAGTGTAAGAGGGATTAGGATGAAACCATTGCAGGCTTGATAATGGCAGAGAGGTTTTTAAAGATTGACTTTGAAGTGAAAAATTAAGCAAATCTTTAGAAAAAGATTTCTTCTTAATCAGAAATAGTGTATTTATAAGAGGCATCAAATGTAAACAACAGAAATAGCCAAATGTCAGACAGAATGAATGTCATCTACCCCCAGTAGCCTGGAAGCAGAGTTCCTTTTTCTTAGTTTACATATCCTGAAGTTAATGGAGGCAAAGTAGAACGGCTTGGTACCAAGAAAAGCTGGGCACCAAATGAACTAGTACCTGTGCTCCTGTCCCGTCCCATCACTGTACCATCTCTAGCAGCCAGCTGCAGCTTCTCCCAAGCGTCCTTTTCGAAGATATTACTGTTGGAAAAGCTGGTTTTAGTCCAGTTGCCACAGGGTGCCTTGAGTCTCAACAAAGCCAGGCCGCAGGATGAAGTTTTCCGCTGCTGAGCAATGCTTCACACCTGGTTGTTATCAGGTGGGCACTGTAACTACATAGGACCGAAGTCATATCTGTTAACATGCCATGGACCAAGGCCAGCAGGCATTTGGACATCCAGGCTGGTGGCTCCATGAACCAAGCTGTAGAGCTTGGCTGGATGGACACACAACCTCAGTAGGCAGTGCTTTTCTGAGTGTTTTTAAGAGCCTTATAACTAGACAGCTCAATCACACAAAATTTATTTTAGTCTCTAAGTTCAAGTCCAAAATTCCTTAATGAGGATAACTTTTTCCACTCTCAGGTTACCTGTAAAAAGTCCTAATTGTTCAGTATTAGTCTATTGTGTGACTAATAATAGTAACAGAGCAAGCTTTCCGTACTGACTGGGGGGATTCTTCCAATCCAGACACTTTAGAGAATAAATATTCCTGGTATTCTTCAGAGACCTCTTCACTTCCACAAGATGTAGCTTTTTATACTAAATAAATCATCCCCTTAGCTCTCCACTCCCAAACTTACTGTTCCATCCCCTTGCCTTTTATTTGTTTTTCTTTTAAAGTACACACACTAGCTTGATTTTCTCTTCTCTGTACTAGGCATCATCATCCAACCTTGAACTCAGAAAACATAAAATAGTCCCAGAACAACAGAAAGTCAATAGCTTGCACCTACCTGGTATCCAAGAGAAAGAATCACACACAACTGACAAAACTGGAGAATTAGTCCCTTTAACACTGTATATTTTTTTCTTCTCCTCTTTCTTTTAGCTGATGGAGCCTTTCAGAACACTGGTCAATAAAACACCTTATCCCCCATGCAAGTTCTGTGCCATAACCATCATTTGCAGGATCTCTGCAGCACTTATGACTTTACCTGGGGCTGGCTGCCCATGGCTGTTAAATAGCAGCCCAGTGCTCCCCAGCAGCAGGTGAGCCAGAACTCACAGGTGAAAGTTTTGAGCAATAGAGTGATAAAATCTACTAAAACTCCTTCTTGCTGTTTACTTCCTATTCTTTCCTGTGCTTAATAATCCATTATCTTTTCACTTCTGTTTGGTGCCTTTAGGAACTACTCCCTGGGATGAACCGTTTAATGCTTTGTACCCAATTAAAAAGATGCTGTCATTTCAGCTGTATTGCTTTCTCTTTTTACCCATGCTTGGCACCAACACCGCTTAGCTCACTTGGGCTGGAGGGAGTAGTACTGAGCCTGGGCAGCACCAAAGTTAGTAGGAATAGAAAGCACTTAAACAGACTTAATTTTAAGGTGGTATTTAAATCATGCTGAATTCAAGAAGTTCTATCATGAAAATTACATTCCATGTAGGGTGGTTATCCTGAATATGAGGTCTAATAGGTATGATACGGGAGCAGCTGGTCCTTTGTTTCTAGGAATATTCTGAGAATAAACATCATCCACATTTAAATACCAGATCTGATACTTGAACTGATCTGGCCCCAGCCTTAGGCACAGTGTAGGAGTCCTTTGCCACTGCAGTCTGGCCTTTCCCATAGCTGAAGCTAGTTTTAATTTATTTTCCTGAATTTTCACAGACCAAATCCCTATTCAGCTTTAGAAGTAATTATTATGTCAAATCATAAGGTATTTTGAGACCTACTAACAGATGCTCTGCTGTTACTTCATATCCACCTACGGCACTGAAGCCTCTTAGGCATTAATAAGCACCATCTCTGAAGGGGACTTACAAGCAGCCATGTGGGAAGGAAACTATTTCCTAGGCTTGATCTCTCAATAAATGCAAAAATCATCCCTGATATCTACTCCTCCCTTTGGGCTGGCTTCATTCCCCTCTCATTTCCAAATGATCACTACATCAAAGATGTAAGAGAAGATCCAAACTAGAAGTACTCATTTAGAATTCAAGTCTAGGACAAATGAGTAGGATTTCCAGCAAAGTTAATGACAGCAGCAACCACAGACACCAAAGATGCTGCTGAGCCTCACGCTCCAGTGAGCTCTGAGTCTTTTTGTGTCCTCTGCAGTGGGGTGAATGGAGTTATTTAGGTGACTGTATTTGTGTTCTTCTCTGGTTCTTTGATCTGTTTAGCAAACTCTGGTTTTCCCATGGTTCCTCCAACCAAAGCTATCCACTGATTGCAAGGTGCCCTTGTGGGACCAGCACTGATGTCACGACTTGCGGGCGCTGGAGGTTTAGACCATCTTTACTCGGAGCTGAGATCATAAAATGGTGTAATTCCCTCCTGTGGTTACTTCAGTACAAGTCTCTGTGCAGTCACTGGCGAGGAATCTGGGTCCCTTCTCAGATACAACAACTGTATTTTAATAGAATTTAGCGATGTCAAAGTAATCCAGCCATTGTATAATCACTCTCCAGTTCTTCTTTGAAACAGCTCATGGAGTGATTTACAACTCATGCTCCCAACTAGAACGGACAAAAATTAATTTCTCCCTCATTTACAGGCTGAAAAGTTTTGATACTTGAATTTTTCAGAAGTGATTTTTCTACACTCAAAAACTGCTGACAGTGAAGAGGCAGGTGAAGAGCAGGACATGGAAATTTGCACTGATCACAGACCCTCTTAACCTCCTTCAACACTTTTTGCTTCCTAATACTCTGAAAAGGTCACAGCTCAAGCTTATTTTTTCTTTTCATTTGCACCTTTACATTGATCTTCTTCATTTTCCTTGGGTCTGCAATCGCTTTGCTGTGTTCCTGCAAATGCAGATCATTTTGCCTAAAAGCCACATGACCAATGCTAATTTATTTGGGAGCAGAGAGGAAGATGAAGGCAGATGAAGCATCCTTGTTTGCTCATATTTCTTTTGATTACTTTCAAAGCATCTGCTGGACCCTCTGTGGTATGGCACATTTCATATCACATCCCTCATGCTGAAGGATGCACATTTGTGCCCTTTCAACTAACTCTTCTGACCCCAACTTCCCACCTACCAACGGTGACCTCTGAAACTCACTTTTTCAGAGCACAGCACTCTGGCGTTCCACCTGCTCAACCTGTAATCTAGCAGCCAGCTCCTCTTGGTAAACAGGATCACAAAGCAGGAGAGGAGCTTCTGACCTGGCTTCTCAGCGTGTCCTGTTTCCCTGATACTGCTGAACCCTGTGCATGATGTTTCCTGCACTTGCTTACCAAAAGCCTGAGAGGTCTGAGAAGGAGCTGCAGTAAATCCTGGAGGAAAACAGGTCCAGCTCCTCCAGTTTCTCAGCAATTGCTTCATGGGCATCAGGTAGGAGTGGGAGCTGTTAAATTTGCATGCAAATCCTATTTCCTAGCAATTTAAAACCGCACCTCCAGGTTTCATTCACATATATGCATTTATGAGAGAAGATCTTTCCGGAAGTAATTAAATCTCTGTACATCGAACACTGTCCAGTGGATGGGACTGACCTAAAATCACACCCAGAGCAAACCAGGGTCACTCTACTCATGTCCTTACCAGCGAATGATTGTCTCCCCAAGGGATTCCCAAACACAGTAATGTATGAGAGTGCTGGGGAGGTACCAGAAGGCTTTGTGGATGATCTCACCATGGGGGTTATCTCACTTACCTCTACAAGGAGGTGTTATGGCCCCCTGAGACCACCATGCCCTCTGCTGTGGCTGTGCAGAGGGATCTCTGCAGCCCTTGAGACTCCTCAGCACCAGTGCCAGGTTACCCACCTCAGACCCAACAGCCAAAACAGCTCTCTCAGGCATTTTGTTTCGATGCGGTTGGTAAGGCAAATGACATTAGGCTATGCTTTTCTTCTAGTTGGAGAAAGTGCCTGAATTCGGCTCCCTCCTGTGTACCTGTTTGCCCACAGAAGTCAGGCAATTGTGATTTATCTCATCTTTAACGTACTTTCTGCCAAGGATTTAAATATGATTATCCCAGAGCTTTGGCCAACCACTTCTAGCCTGGATCCTTGGCCGCCTTCTTTCATGAAAGGTTGCTTTTAGCTCTTTGGCCTAGTTTTAACCCTCAAAAATAATCTCTCCACAGCCCTTGGCAAATTGCCCACAGGATTAAAATCTGCTGGGGTTATTTACTCTCTTAATGAAATGCAATATACCCAAGTATATTAGCTCTAATTAACACCCCATCCACAAGATCTCTCCTTAGCTCTGATAATTACAAAAAAAAAAAAAAAATCCACACTCTCCCAGTCACCCCAGCTATTAGAGAGAAAACGAATTTCTGTCATTTTTCAGTTTTAGTACTGAAAATAGATCTCTTCCTGAACTTCACGCTGGCTCACTCCTTCCTCCTTCTCTAAGCTGAATTGTTGCCAGGAGTTGTCTGACACATCGTGATTTTATTTAGGTTTGGCTGAAATGGGGTGTGGATGAGGACTAGGAGCTCAGCATGCCCTGGGGCCACAGACTGCAGGGTGGCACCGGGCATGGCAGGGCAGCTGTGGTGGGTCCTGCTGATGGGAGCTCCCAGGGCAGAGCTCCTGAAGGGCAGCTGCTTTAATGTGGGAAGAGGGAAGCAGGATGGTGCATCAAACCTCCCTATTATAACATTTCCTAGGTGAAGCCTCCCAGGAACTTTTGTTTTTGTAACCACGTTTCTAGATCTGAAAATTTTTGTGGGTTTTTCAGAAAGGTCACCAGGAGCTGGGCTTGTGCCCTGATATCTCTTGTGCAAGGCTGTGTTCTTGCCTGGCGGAGCTCTGGTGGGAGCACAGAAGGCATTTCTCAGCCTCTCCAGGGACAGAAGCTGGACCACCTCTCTCCAAGTGTGCTCTGTGCACACACATCCACCAGCCTGAGCCTGTTTCACCCAGCCTGCAAAACCCTCCTACCAAGGAATATGTCTGGCAAGGAAGCAGTGATACCAGAATGGAGCATTGAGGTCAGAAGAAAGAAGAACCCTGTTATTTGAGGAAGAAAGCGGGTTTGAGGATGGCCAGCTGATGTAAACATCAGGACTGACTTTGGTTTCCGGTGTATCTTAGCAGTTCTTGCTGCAGGGCTGTTGTAGGTGAAACAAGTCTGACACAGGGATTGTGGAAAAGGACTCCAAGGATGCTCTGACAAAGTCTGGAAAGCCCATCTTGACTTTTCACTGTCGCAGCTGCTGATGGAACACTAATGTATTTGTAATTTGGAAGAGAATAATTCCGAATAAGCACTGCAGCCTCTCAGAAGCCCTCATCTGTGCTAGATTACGTCAAGGGCTCTTGAATTAAACAAATCTGAAGTTTCTAGGCCAAGCCATTTTTGAGATATGACATGAAAAAGCATTAGGAGATGCTTCAAACACTCTGAATTACACTTATTTTCCCTAAGACCCATGTCTCAGAAATGGATTGTCTGATATGCCTCAGGATTTGCCAAAAACAGTCCTCCCCTGGCTATCCACCACATCTGCACAGTCCAAAGGTGCGCCTAGAGTTTTTATATGACTTCAGCAGCAGAGCCAAACCCATCCATTGGAAAGTTCATTATAAGCCTCATCATGGGGAATGGGGAGAAATGGGAGAGTCAGTCTCTATCAAAACCTCAGCTCTTCACAGCCCTGCCTACCCCCCGAGAAACCCTGGCCCCAGGACAAAGCTAGGAGCTGCTTACTCAGATGCACTACCAGCTTTTCCCCCAGCATTTTGGTAAATAATAACTACATTATGCATGCACTGAGGTTTTTCTCCTTGGTACCCACTACCATCAGGTTACACAGAGGTTAAAATAATTGTGTAGAGATGGAGGGAGGAGTGCGTGAACTCAACTCTGCCCACTAGAAGAGGTCACATCATTTTGAAGCAGACATATGTAAGTCGGAGGTAATAGAGAATGATTTATATATAGACATGGACAGCTCCTCCTTCACTCTGCAATCCCTGAAGCCAAGGATAGGGTATTGATTTGAGCCAGAGCTGCATGTGGGTGGATAGAGAGCAGACTTCAGCATGTCTCCAAAGTCTCCCCACCTTTGCCAGACACATGCAGTACTGGACAAACTGCTCACACAAAACTTGTTTTGTAACACTCAGCCCTCTTATTGAAAGAAAATAGGGGTGAAGTGATGACATGCATCTGACTTTGCGTGGGGGCCTATATCCGGTGGCAGAAGCAGCTCTCCATCCTGCCTGGCTGCAGCAGAGATTGAGGCTTCTTGGCATTTTGCAAGAGCAGACACCTCTGTCATTATAGAAGAGGGTGTTGATGCTAAGAATCCTGAAAAAGAAGCTGCACCTCCCATTTCTGATGACCTCCATCGAGGAGGAGTTTAGGGAAGCAGGTGAAAGCAGAGACATCAGCAAAGTAGCCATGTTCCCTTGCACTTATTTCTTTGCCACTAGTGAGCTGCTGGCAGACGCCCAAATCTGCTGTCATAAGGGAAAACAAAAAAAAAGTCTTACTGGATCCATCGATGACCTCTCAGCATAGGGAAGAGCACACTCCAGATTTATGGCCCATACTGGGAATGCCCTATGCCTTAGCACCATCAGGGATGGAGCTAGACTGATTCCTCAAGAAAATCAATTGCTGAAGACAGAGGACAAATGATGTTATGGGCTTCAAAATAGCGTTAATTGTTTCTCTGCTTGTGAGGTGATTTTCAGCTACTGTATAACCCAGAATATGTAGGAGATGGGAGGGAAAGCAGGTGGTTAAACAGGACCTGGAAGAGCTGAAGGTCATAGCTGAGGAAGAACAGCTCATCCCCTTGGGGGATTTCAGTAGGACCTCTACACTGTTTGAGCTGAAACTAGACAGGAGGATGAAGGATGTCCTGCAACAGCCCTGTGCCTGTTTCTGAGTGATCCTTGGAGAAAGTCCCTGGTGGCCACCTGCACTCTGGGATGTAGAGGTGCCATCTGAAGGTGCCCCAGAGCCTGGGGACACTAGCAGGTCACTTGGAAGATCGTGCAATGTGTGACGAGGCTGGGACTGAGACAAGCCTGAAACTTGGGCACGGGGAAGTTGCAACTGAATTTGAAATGGGCTTTTATGGACAAGATCTCACTGTATGTTTCTGCCAGCATGGCCTGGGCTGACCACAGGCAAATCCATTCCAAAGGACTGTATGGAAAAAGGTTTTGACATCTGCATGGCAGATGGACTTTGCTAAGTGGTTCATCTGCACTAGAGAAGAGGTAACAAGGTGCCTGCAGAACCCAACAGACCAAGCCCTGGGCAAGTGCCTGTGGACCCATCTTCAAGTTAACATCCTTCTATGTGCTGAGCAGCCTCTTCCTCCTCCCCTGAAGCATAAGAACTCAATCCTGGGAGCCTTTCATGACACTTGCCCACATTTCATTCACCTCTCTGGAGACCTTGATGCACCACAGCCTCAACCAAGGTAACTGAGAACTTCAGTTAGGATCTGAAGGACAACAGCCTCTGGTTTCAAAGCAGTGTTGAAATGCAGTCTTCTCCAGTAGCTTGGGATCTGCAGCTCCACGCCTCTTCTCCTACCCAAGCATGTTTGCATTGGGTTGCTGTGGGAGATCTGGGCAGCTCTCCCAAAGCACCTCCTGGGGCAAGTGCATGCCCAGGCTGAGCCTGTGCAAAGGACAATGCAAGGAAGAGGTTCTGGATGGACAAGGTGGCCAGAGAGACCGAGGGAAAGCTACAGATATCCCAGCACATCCATGCTGCACTTGTCCCAGGGTGACAAGAACATGCCCAGCTTCTGGCAGGGACCACAAGGTTGGATGCCATGATTATTTAACTGAACTTCATCCTGGTTATTTATGGATGGGAATCTTATCTAGAATCCAGGCTATGAAAGTGTTTAAGTGCTTTTTGGGAATCTTCCAGGAAATGTCAGAAAATTCTGATTAGACGAAATCAGAGTTTTTCATGGGAGAGTACTGGGCTGTTCAGCAGTGGCATGTCAGGAATTTCTGATGGAAAGCAGAGACAGGCAGTGGCAGAGCAGGAGAGATGCTCCTCCAGGCCAGGGGGGACCCCAGCTTTGGAGCAGTGGTCTTTTTGCTCCCTGGGGACAACCTCCACTCGTTTCCATTGCTATTCAATCCCAGCCTGAGAAAAGTTTGCCATTAAAGCTTCATTAGAGGGGTGTGTTTGGGGACAATGCCCTTGGAGAGCTGCTCCCACCTCAGATCAGACCTCCTGCAGAGGGCAAGGTGGAGAAAATGGAATATTAAATTCAGCCACACTGTTAATGTTAGCAAAAGGCTACAGCTTGAGGAGAGGTGCTGCAAGACACCCCTCCACTGCAACCCTAAGGATTCAAAAACTGTGAGTCATAGATGCCCAAACTGGGTCTCTGCCTTACAGAAACAATCCATATGTATTTATGTATATTGCTGTGTGAATAAGGGATGGGGAGGTGTTTTCAATTTGCTTTCTGAATTTTGAAGACTGTGTTTTTAATCTTTTCTCTGCAATGCTCAGGCTTCGTTTTATTTCTTTTTTTTTGTTTTGTTTTGCTTTGTTTTTATTGGTGGCTGAACCAGGTCGAGGAGCCATAGCTTCTGAGGGACACTTGTAACATAGCCATTGGAAAACATCAGCAATCACGTAACCAGTGTGAGATTTTATTCGACGTAGAGCTTCCAAACATATTCCAAGTCAGGTGTGTAAATAAGGTGTTGGTGAAAGACCTTGTGGAAGGGAAGGATTGAATTTCTCCTTTCCTTATTAAGTACTTTCCTTATTAAGTACTTTCCTTATTAAGTACTTTCCTCATTAAATACTTTCCTCAAATTCATCTTTCCTCATATCACGCAGCTAAGTGGTAGGGAGCTTGGGTGTGTTGGGGCCTCTGGATGTTCAGGCCAGGGGAGGTACCTGCACCATCAGCAGGCAGGAGAGAGGAGGAGCTGTGAAAGACATGTAGTATCTTCCACCATTGGGGAATCTTAGGCACCAATTTTAAATTAAAATCTAATCTTATGGTTAAAGATGTATGTAGGACAATCAAAGCCTTCAATCTCTGTGTTGTTGCTGTGATAACTCCTGGAGACAGGCTTGCTGGATCTGCTCTCATTGCAGCTTCATCTGGGTCCAGCAGAAGGAAAAAGAGGCCAATAGGGGACATTGTCTCCAGCCATTGCCATATGGGTACCAAATCATGTAAACACGCTGAGCCTCGAGCACAAAATGTAGCATTTAGGCAGGCAAATATGAAGTCATCCAATCAACTGGCACATGCTTACTTGTCTATATGTTCCCTCAATTCTACTGAAACTACCAGGAATGCCCCTGTGCAAAATCAGGCCTTGAAAGAGCATTTTGCAGTGCAGTTTTAGCAGGGCTTGCCATGCTGAAGAGCAGCTGGATAACAGAGAGGTGCATAGAATCATAGAATCATTTAGGCTGGAAAGATCTGTAGGATCATCAAGTCCAACCATCTACCCTTTCAGGGCTGCACTGTCACCCTGAGCTACCCACCTCCCCACTCCTCAGGTACCCATAATCAACTTCCTCTAATTGCCGGCTCCTAGTCATAAGTTATGTGAGAAGTTTACCCCAAAACATGAAGGCAGGGTAGGAGTACTTCATCCTAGGAGAGGGTTAATCTCTGGCTGGATGCAGGATGCCCTCATGGGAATGGAATGTGTAGTGTTGGTAAGTGGTTGTGCCCCAGAAGCCTTTGAGAGCCCACTGACTACTGCATGCTAAGGATTGGTATTATTAAAGAACAATTGATGGCCTGTAACCAAACAACAGAAACTAATTACTGGAAAACTTTTATTGTCCTTTAATTACTGGGCCTCTTTGTCAATTAGCAGAAGAGAGAGGGAGAGGGAAAAGAGAGAGAGAGAGACACTCGTTTTATAGCAACAATAAATTTTCCAAAACTACAGTCATCAGTAGCTGAAAAAGCGAGTCTGTTAACACACAATATTAAGGCATGATATTTACTCTAGCTGCTAAATGTAGGTGCTTTTCTTCTGAAAAAAGTGCAGAGCTCTAGGAATACTAATCAGGGATTTCTCTGCTGCTGCCTGGCATGACAGTTTTCATTTCCCGAGTCATTTTACCCCTGGACTAAGGGCTTCTTTCTGCAAGGCTCCTCCAGCAAACTGGCCCTGTGCCCACCATACAGTGTTGAAGTTCAGGGGGGCTGAGCAGGAGGCAGGGGGGTCTTCTGTGCCAGGCAGATACTCCTGGACCAGGGATAGGGAACGGAAAGGGGCCAGTTCACTGCTCGATTGCAGGTGCATGTGGGACCCAGGGCCTGATCGGGGCTTGCCTTTGTAAACCCATGTGTCAATAGGTCCTGCTCCTTGTTCCTGGCTCACTAGCACCATCCAGAAATAGTTTATTCAACTTTTTTTTTTTCTTTTCTCATTCACTGCCAAATAAATTATTTCTGGGCATATTGTCATGAGTAGTTAACCTTCGCTGAAGATGTTTGAACTGCAGTTACCCCCAAAAATGAATCACCATTTTTTGTTCTGTCACTTGGCAAATAGTGTTCGCCAATATAATTTTCTTCTATTTACTTGACTTTCTCAGATTAACTAGTTAGTGCCTCCTCTGAAGGAATTGCTGTGCGCATCACTACTCTTTGGGTATGATGTGAATCACCAGGGAGCCAGTCCCCACTGGGTAATGTGGCCACTGCTGGACCACTGACAGGAGGTGGGGCCAGACTCTTCTCAGTGGTGCCCAGCAATGGGACAAGGGACAATGGACACAAAACGGAACTCAGGAAATTCAACTTAAACATGAGAAGAAACTTCTTTGCTGTGAGGGTGACCGAGCCCTGGCCCAGGCTGCCCAGAGAGGTTGTGGAGTCTCCTTCTCTGGAGGGATTCCAAACCCTCCTGGATATTATCCTGGGCACCCTGCTCTGGGTGACACTGCTTTAGCAGGGGGGTTGGACAAGATGATCTCCAAAGGTCCCTTCCAACCCCTACCATTCTGAGATTCTGTGATTCTATGATTCTGTGATCCCAGATGATCCTTCCATATGTCCTCTCCTACAAGGGAGCTGCAAGAGCAGAGGGGGCCACCAGACCTCAAGGCACTTGTCAGGGATGAGAAGCTTCGTATTATACAATCATTACCAGACTCCTAAAAGCTTCAGCAACAATAACTTTAAATAGGGATAGATCTTTTCTCCCTCAGCAAGGGGATCTGGAGATCTTTGAGTATTCAGGAACTTCATAAAATTTTATGTCAGCTCCTACACGTGTGTTGACAGAGGCAGGAACAGCAGTTATTGGAAGGAGTTAAATTACTCCCCAGAGTAACTGCTCTTAAAAGCAGCTTGCAAAAGAGCAAAGTACCTGCCTTTTATCAGAAAACAAATATCATTTCAATTCATGATGGCAAATAGTGGAGACGCCTAATTTTCCCGTTTGTTCGCCTGCTGAGCCCATGTCCGGGCTGCCAGCCTCTGCTCTATGTCCTCTACACACCTACAGTGGGGAATTCGGGGCTGGGGCAGGATAAGCAGTGGGAAAGCAGCTGAGAAATTTGTCACAGCCTGTCTTATTTTATGTTAAGTTCAGTAGACTTGAGTTTTGTGCTATCAGAGAGAATCCAGAGTAGTTCCTGCAGGTGACCTCAATAATGAGAGCAATCTGTGGTCCTTTGACATACCTGTCCCCATTGGATGAGACAGAAGAAGAGTTAGCAAACCAAGCTACATGGGATTTGTGGAGTTTACCCATGGGGCATTTTTATTTCAGCATTGAGGGTGAGCACCAAAGGCCCCTTCCCAAATTCCCCTCTTCAAGAGGGCTGGGGCAGGGTTTAGTTAAAAAACAAGAGGTGAAGACAGACCTAGCAGAGTACAAGACACAGTGTCTCTCATCATGGGTGGTTTGCAAGCAACATATACCTGGGAATGCACACCCAGAGATACTCCAGAGACAGAAAGAAGCAATAAACACTAGGAGATAAGGCTGGTTTCTTGGCAAAGGTCCCACGGGGATCAGCAGCACCTGGCTGTACAGCCCATCGAGGAATGGAGCACAGGCCACCGCCCCAGGTGCCAGGTGGCTTTGGCTTCCCCCCACACCTTTAGCCTTTCTTTTTTTCCTTCTCCTTGCATATATGTAATCTATTTCCTCCTATATTTTCTTTCTTCTTTCCAGCTACTCTTTTTCCCCTTTCTTTTTCTACCCACTACTCACACAGCACCTTTTCTCTTCCTGTTTTGCAACTTTTTTGTTGCTCTGAGAAAGGGAAGGTTTAGCATCTCCCTTTGTCCTAATTTCCTGGTAGGACTGATTTCAGAGATCCTAGTTCTGAGAATTTCTCCCTGTGTTACCCATGTACCTGATACTGATAGAGATAGAGATGCACAACCTCTGCAGGGTAGGTGACCTTCTGCAAGTAGTGAAGTCCTTACAGTAGTGTATTTTCTCAGGAAATTTTACAAATAATGGCATCCGAAGTAAGATTTGTTGTGACAGATTCTTGAAAGCTGGGAGAAATAGTAAGAAAAAGCACAGACAGAAACAGCCAGAGTTACACAGACACTGAAATTGTTTTTTGCCTTTACCTGCCTCATAGCTTTTTGCTCCCTGTCTTCTCCTTTGAGGCCTGTGTCTTGCTCAATGCTAAGGGAAGGTGTCTCCATGGGGGAGAAGGATTTTGTGGATCCAGGCAACTGCTGAAGCAGCCTGACAGAAAGAGCTGTAACGGTAAAGCAGACCCTAGGCTGAAGGTGTCCCATCCCCAGGTCCATCCCTGTCTGCATCTGAGAGTTGTTAGCAGATCCTGACACTGCCAGGAGGGTTACTGAGCAACTTTTGGCTTGCTCTGTCCCTCTCTGGTTTGCTACTCCTGCCTTCCATCCAGGATTTAGCAGGAATGCATGTCAAAGTGCTCTGCCTACAGAAGCAACATCCATGTGCCCATTTTACAAATGGGGAAACTGAGGCACAGTGGTGCAGTTACTTCCACAGCAGACTGGAGGATCAGCTTCATCTTTGTGAGTATGGCGCTGCTCATCTCAACCTCTGAAGGTTTCAATTGCAACTCATGCCTCCACCAGGTATCTAGTGTCCTGGATGTGTGGCCATGCCTCATGCAGAAGTTACTTCTAGAGCTGTTCAGCACAAGTCAAGGATCTGGGAGACTTGGGGCCTCTTTCCCACATTTCCTGAGAAAGGAGACATGAGTCAGGGCTCATTTCCATAGTGGGGGGCTGTAATACTCGCTTTTCTGCCCCAGCTGGTGGGTCTGTGGAAGCACAAACTCCAGAAACTCAACTGAGAGCATGACAGCTGTGGGTTGGGTGCTGTACTTCAGCACAGGAAGAGACACAGGCTCAAACCCCAGTCTTGAAATGCTGTGGTTGGATGGTGTTTTCTTTTAGCACTTCTAAAACACAGGGTGGTCATGGCCAGGAGGGGGGTGGACACATGTGGGGCCATCACTGTTAAGCAGCAAACAATTAAAAAACCTAGTCGTATTCCTCTGGGCTCTTCCTGGTGTTTTTTCTATAAATTTTGGCAGTGAGCACCAAAAGCAATCACATACCCTGTCCGAGCACTGCTGCTGCAGTCCCCGCTGCTTCCAGCGAGGCTCAGCACCAAAGGTGACAGACCCACCCTCCATGTCACAAGTCCCCTGCAGTGAGCTGCAGGGACATGTGAACTTCACTGCTTTACTTTGACCCATTTAAAGGCAGATGGTTTCCTCAAAGAGCAGGAGGGACAATTTTCTCCTGCAGAGCTCGCTGTCCCGGCTCTCCCTGGGAAAGGACAAAGTGGCATTTTCAGGGCTGTGCTCCTCGCTAGGAGCAGTTGGTGGGGTGGGCAAGGGTGCAAGGAGCAGTGTGAGACAACCATGGGCACACACCACCACGGCTAGAGGAAAGAAAAAAGGCACTCGCTCACCTCCGGTGCTGTTGTCATGATGCTCCCCCCTCTTTGACATTTTACAGAAGCCCATCTCCTAGAGACACGTGATCATGAGAGAGGTTCAGGTTTCACTTCTAAGAACCAGATAGTTTGTGCTTCTTTGTGACTTTTCTCTGCAAATAAGAACATGACCCAACGGCTCAAAACCAGAAGGAAAAGAAGAAGGAACTCCAATTAAAATGAAAATCTTCTGACAGTTTGGCTGGCTCTGTGGTTTGGGAACCTCAGAATTTTTTAGCATTTGGGGTTGGCAGTAGTCTTAAATTACAGGGAATAACATGGCTTTTTATAGAGTCTTTCATCTGGAGGATCCCAGCCTACTTCACTAGCTGAACCCAGAAATATCACCAGCTCATCACAGCAGCCCATCTGTCCCATCCACTTGGAAGTGCAAGGTGAGACAGGGCTGACAGGGCCTCCCAAACCACCTCTGCAAAGCATGATGGGATCTTCACTGGCCACACCTCATCAAGGCTGGCTTTCAGAATTGTTGCCAAAGCCTGAAGATGCAACAGAGATATCAGAGGCAAGGACACTTGGAGTGACATGCAGGCACTTTGCAGCATCCTCATTAAATAGCTGTTCCCAAGCCAGCCCATTGCTGGTTTGCCTGGGCCAGGAGGACTTTGCACATTTTCTCAGGCAGGCAGCAGACTTGATTTATAGACAATTCTGTCCCATGCAGTCACTGAGTTTGAGTGTGAGAGCAGGGGGACGGTCTCTACACTTGGGTGTGGATGGTGTATGTTAGAGCTCATTTCAAACATAAGCTTTGAACAATAATGAACACAATTTACTGAACTTATTTATGTAAAATTAGATCATTACCTAATTAGACTACAATTTAATCTCAATTTTCACTGGAGTCTATAACTACAGGAAATTGCCAGAAACACACAAAATTCATCGTTTCACATAGTCCAGTGATTCAGAGCCTGGGTTACTCCCCCCATACCAACTTGAGGTCAGCAGTTTTGTGACGTATGTTTTCTACCACATCCAAGGACATAAGAAATCTCTCCAGAAAGTGGGAAGCACAGATGCTAACCACTTCACACAAGAAATTGGTTTCAGGTCAGCCACCAAAGGGCTTTTTAAAGAAATATGTCAAACCTAGGCAAGGAAGAGCTCCTCAGTGCCTAATCCCAGCACTCCACACTGAAGAAAGTGCCTTGGAGCAGAATCTGGAGCATTTTGGGATGGCAATGATGCTAGTCCAACAGCGTGGTTCTTCATTTTAGCCAGGCCGGTTTGCTCCTGTCTCTTATAACGGTTGCAGTGGATGCTGGAGCAGGAATCCCACACAGAGTACAGTAGTACAATAGGCCTGCTATATATAATTACCATGCTGTATCGGCTTTCGTATCATAGGTATTTTTAGATGTGTCAGTTTGAAATCTAGGATTTAGTGCACAGAGCCTAATGGATTGTTCTCTCTTTCTCTCTCTTTTAATGTCAACTCTCAATATGCATGAAGCAGACATAAAAGCACTTTTGTGCAGGTGCTGTGAATCTCTTAGCACAGATGACGAGAGGAGATGGTTTTCTAGATTCATTGAGCTTTAGAGCAGAAAGGACTTGATGATCCAGCCTGAGCTCCTGCATAGCAATAGCTCCAGTTTCACTCACAGCCCCCTCGACAAGCCAAGCAGGTACACATATCATGAAAAGGCAAAGAACCTTCTCCCTTCTGTAGAGGTGGCTTGTTCCTCTTGTGTGGGACCACACTCATAGCCCGCACAGTATGGGAAAGAGGAGAGGAGAGGGGGAAGTCTTTCCAACTGTGTGCAGTCCTGCAAGGCCACCTGAATTCTGCCTAGCTCAAACCTGGCAGCATCATGATTGGACCCGGAACAGCCAGCCCCCAAGCAAGAGACTCCTTGGCCAGGTGGCAGGAAGCCCTGTGCCAAGCAGAGTGCCTGAAATCTCCCTGCCTGAGGTCAGATTTGGTCTCAGAGGCTAGAGCTGAAAGGCTGATCTACTCCAGCTTATGGGCACTTAATGCTGTCTGGAGGGCAAAATATTAGCTTGGGCTTGATGCAAGGATGGCAGCAACCTGCTTGGCTAAGTGTGGTCCATACCTACTCCCACCAAAGGCATCGTACATTTTGTAGCATCCCCAAAGAAATGGATAAACAGAAGAATTTCTCAGCCCAGAGGGCTCAAGCACTCATAGGCTCTGTGGTGAGGTGCAGTGGGAGGCCATGGTGGGTACCAGCCCTCCCTATAGCTGTGGTTGAGAAATGAAGGAGGAGCAAGAAGGGGCTGCTGGGTGTGGGCTGCTCCTACACCACTGGCTGTGTGCATTTTATCTAGTGACCCATGGCAGAAAAAGTAAAAAAAATTATAATTTGAATCAGTCATCCTCTAACCTTTGATTTCTTTACCAAAGTAGTGTTCCTATAGCATAGTTCTGGATATGGTCTATCCCACTAGGTATGGTTCTTTGAGGATTTTTTTCAGACACACAAGAAATCCCCTGGTTTAGCAACTGATCTTGTAATAGTCCAGTTCTCTGAATTACACAGAGGCTGTGGTCTGTCTTTTACAGACTGTTCTCCTATTGCATTGGCCAGTGGACACAGGATTCAGGGAGACCAGTAGAGGTATATAAGCACAGACATATGTTCACTTGGCTCACAGAGGTGTCCACACCCCATAACATGTCATGCACCTTAAGTTAACACATCTCACCTATCAGAAGAGCTTCCTTGTGCCAAGCTTGCACTCTTCAAACACAACCCCAGAGCAAGTTCATCCTGGAGGTCCAGGGAGGCTTTGCGTGGCACATTCCCAGGGACAGGCCCCCAGAAGCCAAATACTTATCCTGATCTACTCCTAATATGGCCAAATATTGCCACCAGGTAGATTCCTAATTCTGCTGGTGGTTTACTATGTGTCTCAGTTCAAACTCAAGTGGGAATCAGACATGGGTTTGTTTTTTTTTTAAACCAACTAAATACCAGCACAGTGTTGGAGTAAATAAATGGGCAGCTCTAACTGGCAATTGTAGTAGCTGGAACACCAGCAATTTTTGATTGTGTGAACGATGATCCGGGATTGTAGTAAAGGCATAACTGAGACAAAAAGAAAACCCTTCCAAGAAATTTCTGCTCATTTTAGCTGTCATTACCATATAACAGAAGCCTTCGCGGAAACCAGTAATTCATGAAAGCAGATTTTCAAAGTCCCCCTATACACACATTTCAGCCCAAGGTAAACAACTCTGCTCTGATAGTTAACCCCACCCTGTTTGAGGCTGAAGTGAAGCATTTTTTTTCCAGTATGTGGTATTTACTTAATAGCTGTTATCAAGCTATTCTAAGATCCCTCTTCCACCACCCACAGCTGTGCGCTGGATGTGTCCCCACGGGTCCCACAGCAGAACAAGTCACCCGCCCTGCAGAGAGGAGTCACTGAGCAAACAAGTAAAGAACAAGGCAATCAAAGATAAGGTGGAGATGGGGGAGGGAGAAAATTCGTATTATCATGGTGGGAAAGCAAATTAATCTGGAGGAAGTTTTGCGCTCACAGGCAGACGGCACTGAAGTGCAGTTGGATTTGGCATTTTCTAGCTTTGACCTGGGGACCACTCGAATGAATTTGTGCTCCTGCACAACAGGGAGAAGCTTATATGGGAGGTGCTGGAGCTTAGGCAAGTGAAGACAGTCCCATGAGGTCCTCCTCTACTGTCCTTCATGGTGGCACATTGTCCAGGCAGGGACTGTCTCTGTGAGAGCACAGAGCCCAGGGCAATGGATTTGGCAGGACCAAAGTGATGCTGGTCAGATGCAATGGTGAACAGTAGATAGTTCCCAAACCCACCACCCTACACCTGGGGTCTGGACCCAGCTCTGCAAGTCACTGCCTACAGCCCTACCAGACTACTGTTCAGGCTCCTGGGATTCAGAGATGTACCACCAGATGTACCATGTTCTGTGTGATGCCAAGTGCATTCTTTTGGGGAGATAACAATACCAGTTGGTCTATTTTTAATTCAGTTCCTTGACAGAACATTTAGCCATTCCTCTTAGAGAAGAATTTTGTAATGGGTTCCTATCATGTCAATTTGGAAAGCATTCCAGCCTCCCACTACTGAGAAGTGTAAAACTATTGGCAACATATGGCATCCCCATGGAGCTATTTAATTGTACAAAGGGCTGCCAAAAGATAAAAAGGGACTCAGAAAAAAAAATACTACAGCTCCGTTCTCCTTCCAACAACTAACAGCAAAACAGCTTGCTAGATTTCCTAAATCCTCTCTCAAACAAAGCTGGGCTGCTGCTTCGGTGGTTAATAAGCTGGGGACTCTCATGGCATGACCAGGGATTCAACTAGAACCCAAGTTCCTGGCAACTGAATTTTGGTCATGGCCACTGCCTGGCATGGGACCTGTGATTCTTCTGGCCCTGTGGCCCAAATGCTTGCTACAGGGCTCAGCCTTGAGGAAAGCTTGTGTGGTAGGATGAGCCATAGGGGAGGATGAGCCCAGGGCATCTGCCCAGGGCTGCTGGAACTAGAAATGACCCTGATAACGGCTACATCTCAAACTAGACCCCAAGGGAAACCTTGCAAACACTATTTATCAGGGCCTTTGGATATGTTGTTGTTTAACAACACTGTCATGCAAACAGGGGGCACATCTCAAGGGTCCCAAGGAGACATATTGAGTCTATTGTAGTTTTTAAGACAGCTTGAAGGGTCTTCTTTGTAGCAAGTAGCTTTGCAGGAGGGAGCCCAGCTTCTGAATCTTTGAATGCTCTTCAGGCACTGCCTCACAAGGTGTGGGCATGGTTCTCCTGCTGGAGTCTGGGGGATCCAGCTTGTTCCCTTGGCCACTAAGGTGTGATGAGGGGCTCAGGCACTGCCCATGCACAGCAGAGCAGCAGGATGACCCTGGTTTGGGAATCTCTGCCCAAGAAAGCCCACCAACACCATACCTTGTACCTTCAGCTGCACCAGCACATCCCTGCACCATGCACGTGTACAACACCCACCCAGGACAAACGCAAAGTGAAGGACGCAACACTCTCATTATTTGCTTCTTAAGTTCACAGTCCTCCCCAGAAGAAGCCTCCACCCCTTGGGGACTCTCCAGAGCTGATGACAAGCCAATGTTTAGGGGATGAGGATAGCAGTCCTGGATCAGGTGGGGGGTCCTACATTCACCACTGATTGCTAGTCTGGGAAAATGCCTCTCCTGCCCCATGGAAACTTCATGAACAGAGGGAATGAACTACCCTTGTGAAGGATGGGAGGGTTGGAAATGTATGTAAATGTGGGGATTGAAAATCCACCTCTATTATATAAAGAGTTTAGAGACACCATGGATGGTGCTCCCACCTGCACAGGAGTGCAGATCGCCCCAAGATGGACTCTTCTTACCCCAAAACTGCTCAAACTTGCCAGGGTGGTGAGCAAGGCTGTACCTCAGCCCTGTGCCAGGAGCTAAACATGATGAATGCCAAGGAAGAGCTGCTGCTTCATGCTGACCATGGCACCTTAAACCCAGTGTCCTACTAGGGCCACACATTATGCATGGTTCAGGGCTGAGAGGTTTGTGGTATGAGGCACATCATTCCAGGGTGGACATCACCCACTCTGCTGGGTGGGCACTAAACTACTGGCCATGGACAGGATTAGTCTGGCCACACCACATCAGGTGGCCCAGGGCTATTCTCAGGAAGAACAGTACTACAGGAACATAAGAGGAATTAAAAACAACAACATAATTTCAAAGTACATAAACCCTTAAACTTCTCATGGAAAAAAAGCAGGAAAGAAACAAGAGAGGAAGCAAACACCAAGCCCTGTTCAACTTAGTGAGATAATTCAAGAAATTATTAAACCACCATAATTCTGCTGAAAATGGGAATCCAATTTTAATTAATTCTATAAAAAGGAGGACTGAAGATATCATGCAACAGGTTTGTTTGAAACTCAGCTTAGGAGGGGAAGGGGACTTGAGGCTGAAAGAGATACCCATAGAAAAACAGGCAGCAAGAGATTTTATTCTATCAGACACTGGAAGCCTGCAAAGAAAATTTGCATCACTGTTGAAATGCCAATAAAGGGAAGGGAAGAAAACTACAGTGAAGTCACATTATTCATCATGAACAGTATGAGCCCCACACAGCCGTGGCCTGTTCACAGGTAGAAAGGCCAAAGCTCTGTCAGAGTTTTGTAAAGGGACACAAGAGGGAGTTAACTGAACAAATAAGGAGAAAAAAACCCCAACACACACACAAGGCAGGAAAGGTGTCAGCCAAGTTCTCTCGTGATCCTTCAGAAAGAAGAGGTGGAACAGAAACAAAAAATATCCAGTCTGTCACTAAAACTACCCGCTGTACCGCAAACCTGGAGAGTCACAGACTGCACAGCCCTGTAGAAGAAGCTCAAGCTCTCACCCCAACCACACAGACACTGCCATACTGGGAAGACTGGGTGACCTGGATACTCCTCTTGGATGCAGGAACATACATTCAAATGGATTTTTAGAAAATCTTTCAACCACATTTCTCAAAATCAACTTTGCTAGTAATTTTGTCATCTTCCAGGGCTTAGACGCAGGTCAGGATGTGTCCTCCTCTCCATCCCTGCCAGGAGCATCCTGCTGCTTCTTCTGGGGGTCTCTCAGACCACCTTCTCCAGCAGCCCTGGGTACAGTGCAGCTGAGACCATTCTTGTTCCCCTCCACAGCAGGGACCTGCTGCTCCTCACTGGAGTGACTGGGAAAGCCTGTGGGGAATCCACGTCTCCTCCCCATGGAAAATCCCAATAGATTTTTTGCCTGCTTTCTGCTTTTTAGCCAGTGTTTCCTGCCAATAAAAGAAGAAATAGCCTGACAGAGATATAAATATCTTGACTGACATAAATCCCACTGACTTTCCTATGACCATTCTAAGCTACTGAGGTGGTTTTGAAAAAGTTCTGTGGTACCAGCACAGACGTGAGGTTTGGCCTCTGCAGGAGGAAGAAAGCCTGAGTGCACTACTCCACTAAGGGCCATCGCTGCTCCCCGTTGGCATTCATTATTTATAGCAGAACTAGCAGTAAATTAGTATCTGATGAGCTCTCAGATTGAGCCTTTGTGTTGGCTCTGTCCCACTAATGCAGCCTACAGAAAATCCTGCTGCACAGAAGCGATGTCACAGGCTCTATCAACAGCACTCACCCAAACTTCCCTGCGCTGTTAAGATGAGTCTCTGGTACTGTTTGCATCAATTGGAGCAAAAGGTGTCATTGTCAGTGCCAAGCTGGTCTTTATTAGTGCACATTGGATTTCCTTAGAAAAAGCTTTTTTGCATGGCAAATAATTAGATCTGGGAGATCAGATAGAAAAAAAAGCACAACACTGTCTAGAAATCCTGTTTTTGTTTAATCAGAGGAGTAACAAAGACATCTGCTGAATGAACTCACTTTCTTTTCCCAAGTTGGGCTGGATCTCATTAGCAGAGGAATTATTTTACTCTTAAGAAAGCTGACAGCTTGAACAAAACCTAGAGCTCTTTACTTGACCAGATACATTTTTTAAAATTCTCTCTCTCCTCCTTCCCTTTTGCATTAGAGCTGACTTGCCATTCCAAAAATGACGATTTATGTTGTTATTCTAACAGCGTCTTGTTTTGTGTCATGGGTTGGGTTTGGCATGTGGTACCATCATAAGTGAGACCTGCAGTGCTTACCCTAGCAGGGACAGACAGGAGGAGAGCCTTCCTCCACAGCCCCCATTTACATCAGCATTGCTGTGGTTGGACTGGGGCCCCTTCCAGGGTGGTCCACCAGTGAGGATCCCCCATAGGCAAAATAAATAGCTAGAAAATCTCTGGGCACCAGAGATTGCCAGTGTTCATGTTTCCCTACTGATGCTCCCCTGCATTTCATCAGTCCCTTTCTGGGGACCACCACTACCCCACTGGCCTCCCCTTCTCCCTGAGCTGCCTGCTCCCATCCATCCCAGTTACATACTCACTGGAGTTCACTCTTCCCTTTGTTTCACCCCACTCAGCTCTGTGTAAGATGAGGAGACTCCTGTCCCTTCTCGGCAGGTTGTATAAATGTGGAGGACAGGAGAGCATGAGCAAGTCCTGCACCTCCCGAGTGAACGTGAGATTGGGTTGGGCATGAGCTACTGGATTACCTCAGGCAAAGGCCAGAGCTGGATCCAGACTTGTTGTCTCATGGTAGTGCCCCTAAACACAGGGGAAGGTTGCTTTGTTCTTTTTCACACAAAGGTCTTGGTTTCATCTCAGTATAAACTGGGAAACACTTTAACATCCTGACATTTTTTTCAGTGGGATGGTTTGAGTTAGAACAGAACTAATTCTGTTCAGTAATTTTACTTTTCAGTTCAGTCTCTTCTCAGTAACTGCACTTTCCGAAGTTAACAGTACATTTTCTCAGACAGTCTCTGTTTCCAGCAGAGACAAGGCCCCATGTTTAGCATTGCTACCAAGGATTGGGGTGCAGAAAATCTCTTGCTTATGCTCGTTCCTATGGACAGCAAGGTCACTGCTAAAAACTTGGGGGTCCAGTAAGTAAAAGGCTGAAGCTGGGGGAGGAGCAGCCAGGACAGTGGACCCTGAACTGACCAGCGAGGGATTCCATCCCATGTACGGCATGTTCAGTGTAAAGCTGAGGGTCAAGCCTCTTCTTCAATGGCTGACATCTGTGAAGGACTCTGTCCTTTCTGCCTTCAATCCCTATCTGTATGCTCCTGAACCCAGTTCCAGAATCCAGCTCCTGAGCCCAGTTCCCATCTGCTGCTGAGCCGTCTGGGACTTCCCCAGTGCCTGCTCCACAGTGTGTGGTGACAATGATATAATTGCCATCAGGAGGTTGGGTTTGATACTGGGTTTGTATATTTGTATTATTATTTTCATTAAAGCTGTTTAGTATCTTTTTCTAATCCACAAGTCTCTTTTCCTTATTCCCTTCCTCTCCCCCTCAGGGAAAGAGAGAGGTGTTAATAGAAAGCATCTGTCATTTGTCTAGTGGCTGGCCCAGCCCTAACCCTTGACAGATGGGAAATTCTTCCCACTGCCTTCAACAACTCATGGAGCTCATAGTCTCTCCATAGCCATAAGATTTCAGTGAAATAATGAAACTCGTTGAAAAAAAAAAGAAGAAAGAAAACATTAAAAATGCCATGTTCCAACTCCATCACAGCCCTGTTCACAGAGGATGAGGATGGCTGATGCAGGATGCCCTATTTTGCTGTAGAATATCTCAGCATGGAACAAGACTCTACAGGGTCTCTAACACTGGGCTACCCTAAACCTGCTTTTTCTTTGTTTGTTTGGTTTTTTGTCATTTGAAAAATGTCCAGAGACAATGAACTTGCAGAGATGTGTGAAATCTTCAAGCAGAAGAAGAAATCTTCAAAGTAGAAGAAATGCAGATGAGAAACCTCAGCTTT